>JAPYYQ010001956.1:0-25037 GCA_030522585.1 Anagyrus pseudococci | reverse complement strand
TCTCTCGCGCGCGCGGCCGGCTGCCGTGTTTTTTTTTTCTTCGTCTTGCTGCGCTTATACGCCGGCCTAAATGCATGCGACGCGAGAGAGCCTGCTCGGCTTCTTTTCTTTCGAATGCCTTTGCTCATTTCGGGATAGCGATTTTAAGGAAATCTGTCCCAAGCCTGCAAATCTTGCGACGAAGCCGAACGAAATTCTTGACGCTAACGAAAGTGGCACAGTTACGCGGCTTGACGAGAGCCTATACCTGCCGCTCGGCTCTCCGTCTGTCGCGAACTCTACGCTACAGCATGAATTGATGTTTCCTTTTTTTTTCTCTTTTCGTTTTTGTATTTCTCTCGTCTGTTTTTTCTTTCTTTCCTTTTTTTTTTTGTATTTTTGCTAGTGGAAAGTGGATGAATTACTTGGTGATTTGGCCGATGTTTTGAGGATTTTTGGAAATTTTAAGAGGCCACTTTCGAAAGTTCCGAGTAATGGGGTATTCCGGCGGACGGATTAAGTAAACCGTAATTTTTGAGAATGATAGCTCGCTAGCCTATATGAATAGTAGTAGCACGGAGAATAATTGGACGCGAAACTAATGCAAAAAAAGACGAGAAATAATATCGGTATATGTTTTTAACGATTACGGTAATCACAGGCTATCGAGGTAAATTTAAAAAATTGAAAAAAAACATGATGCTCGATTAAAAAAAAAATAGTAATAGAAATGCAGATCGATAAAGCCGGTGGATGAAGCCGGCGATTATCATCGCACCTCTTCAGCATTAACCCGCAACTCGGCCTTATTCCCGGCCTTCGAACGCTCCGCTAATCGGCCGACGCGAGCGCACAGCTAACTTTCCCGGCTTAGCTAAGCGAGAAGGAGGTTAATCAGTGCCGCGGCCGCGAAAAAACGCCCAGCGATCGCGTACACTACCGTTATATGGTACCAGACCAACCGGGCTCTCGGTCTCTTTTCCTCTCGCGCGCGTGCCAACGCTGTACACGAAAAGTCCCATACTCCCTCCCTCGCAACCGACTTGTCTATGCGCTCACCCATAGAAAGTGGAACGGACGATATATGCGTGTGTCTCTCGATCTACCGAGAGATGCTCTTCCTCTGCTGCGCTCCAACGGCGAGCCTGTTAATTCTTTCCCTTTTCTCGTTTGACCGTAGCAACTCTGAAAAAAAAAGAACAGAGCGCCAAGAAACTTCAAAAGCCCTGTCTATACGTAAAGTCCGAGTGTTCCGGGCAAAAACGTCGTTACTGCGCCTCCGGCTCTCCTTCTCTTTTTTTTTTACATCCTATACGTTTGTTTTTTCTCCTCCCTCCTTCCAGCCTTTGCCTTTGGGCTTTTTGTTCGTCGCTCCTGTGTGTCGGAAGCTAAAACTTTCACTCTCTTCTTTTTTTTTTTTAGAGTGTCTGTGTGTGTCCGGGCAAGTGGCTAAAAATATACACGCGCGCGCAGGTGCGGAGAGATAATTCGCGCTCGCGGAATTAGAGCGGCCGCGCACGCGCCCTGGTTTTTTTATTCTTTCCCTCGTAATTATCCCGTACCCCGTTGAAGGAAAATAAAAAAAAAGTACAGGCCTCGCTTTGGTTCCACGTCGAGTCTTTTGGAGCGACGAGAAACTCGATGCGGACGCGTTATTCGTATACTCGAGGATTTGTTAAATTTATCCAGCTAACGTTTTCATGGGGGGGGGGGGATGGAATATATTTCATAAATCCAGTCGGGAGATAGTAGGCATTTTGAGGCACGCATTGATCTATAAAAGTCGTTAAAATGCGTTACGGGAGGAACGCAGAGCCCGGCTTATTACTTTCCATCGTGAGCGAGATTTTTAAATGCTCCGAGAAGGGAAATTTGAAAGTTGATTAACGATACGCCTGGAAATGGAAAATTGACATTGACGTACAGAGGCTGAGACATAACGAACACAGGCACACATACACACACACAGATTAACGGAGCCAGACAGATTTCTTAAAAAGCTTAACGTTATTCAAACATTTTAGTCCGAGAAAGGCCCGGTTAATCTAGTTTTCCCAAGCTCGTAAGATCAATTTCGGATAAAAGTCCGGCGAGTCGGATCAAATTTCGAAGATCTCCCGAAAAGCCGCTTCCTGGAGTCTATATATACCAAATCACACAGTCCGTTCGTCTTTTGCAACGATGTAACTCTAATTTTTGTTCTTTCTCCTCTGCCGACAGGATGCGCGAGTACGTGGAGGAAAACGAGAAGCAAGACCCGCTGATCCACGCGCCCGACAAGAAGAACAACCCGTGGGCCGAGAAGGGCAAGTGCATAATCATGTAATGCGCCCCGCGGCCCGAGCAGCAGCAACAGCAGCATCAACAGCAGCAGCAGCCCAAGAGCGAGGGAGAGCAGCGGCAGCAGCTTCAGCGGATTCAGAGAGCATCGGCAGTGTGCGCGAGATAGATAGATAGAGAGGGGGCGAAGGAGCGGCCGTACACACGGCCGGAGCGGACAGATATATAAAACGGAGAAGGCGCCGAGCGAGAGATAAATAATAATCGCACGGGACACGAGCGATAATAAGGACGATTGCAAAGACGCGATCAAATGGACGCGCGAGAGCAATGAGCGAAAGAGAGAGAGAGAAAGAAAGAGCGAATTTATGATGAGCGGGTTATGATGAGCGAGCAGTCGAGAGTGCGACGCTAAGCGAACTTAGTTAAAACAATATTTAAAAAAATAAAGAGAAGCAAGAAAAAAAAGATAAAGAAAACGAAGGAAAAAGAAAGGCTAAACTTACTTAAAAGAGGAGAACTCTCGGCCGGGGAGGGAATAAGGAGACGCGAAAGGGAGAGAACGAGAGAGAGAGAGAGAGAGAGGGTGAAAGAACATGGGGGAGCGAGAGAGAGAGGCGAAATATATTAATCAGGAGATAAGGGAATGATGGATGCGCGCGTCGGTCGGAGTCACACAGAAGCGGAGACTGAGACGACGATGCTCGAGGAGCCGAGCCCGAGCAGTAGTAGCAGCAGCAGCGGTAGCGGCGGCGGCGACGCGCTAAACAGCGGGGAGGAAGGATAGCGCGGCTCTCTCCCCCGCGAGCGCGCGCGCATATACGGATAGAGCTCCTGTGCTGCCACCGCGCGCCCGTCAAACCTGCGAACCACACCCCCCGACGAGTCGTTGTGTACGTGTGTATATGTATACACGCGCGAGCGCGTGTGTCTCTCTCTGCGTCGATGCGCCCTCCCTCCACCCAGCCACCCACCACCGCCGCCGCTATGAACGTCTCTTTTATTCTTTTTTTTTTCCTTTCTTTTTCTTTAACGGAACGCGGCAGAGAAGAAACAACAAATATATATGAAACTACATTAGCGCGTGACGCGGAACGCGCGCGCCTTTGTGGAATTATAGGGAATAATGCGACGGGGAGCATACGCGGGTTAGGGGTGGGAATTACGGGGATGGGAAGGGGTCAATCGGGGGGGGGGTTTAGGGGGTGTATAACGTTATTAATTATATAGATACCAAGTAACGCTCGAAGGCGACTCTCACCAAAATTCCAAGTCAGACTCTGAGATAAATCGTCGTTAAACAGATTTGAAAAAAGAAAAACATAAATAATAATAATATGAGAGAGAGAGAGAGAGAGAGAGAGAGAGAGAGAGATAAGAGGGAGGAAGTAGGTAAAGAAGGAGAAGAGGGAAAGGTGAGGAAAGGTGAGGATTAAAAGTGCGGAGGCGGCGCAATGTGTGTGCGTGCGTGCAAGTGTGTCTCCATGCGCGTTTGTGCGGTTAACCAGAAAGAAGGACGATGGTTTGAACACAGAGAAAGAGATAGAGGGACGTGCGCTCGAACCTGAGGAACCAAAGAATCGACTATCATTTTTTGCAATTTTTTCTACTTGTCTCGTCGCGACGATGATCTCTCTGTTTCATATTTCGTTTCGGTGCGATATTATAGGCAGGACCTCTATTACGTGTAAACGAAGTAAAAAAAAAGAAGAAAATATGAGAAAAAGAATTAAAAAAAATAATAAATAAATAAAAACGTAAATAGCAACAAAAAAAAACTAAAGTAACGAGAAAGAGAGTGAGAGAGAGAGAGAAAGAACTATACAAACTAATGAAACAAATCGATGAAAGGACCAAAAGAATAATAAAAAAATAAAAAGAAACAAACAATAATGAAACAAAATAAAGAAACTAAACAAAACGATACAAAACAAAACAAATAAAGCGAAGTGCCAAAAGTATGACGAATCGGACGACGACACGCCACGAAGGACCTTTCGTTTTTTCCTCGCCGTTGACAATTCGGAAATAATGATATACAAAAGTCAGGAGATGCACGAGTACCGAGAGAAAGAGACAAAAAGAGATGACGCGAGAGAGAGATAGATAGAGATCGATTATGGAGAAACACAAGGGTATATAGAGAGTTGACTGGCGCTTAGACACGCGTTAGAAGAGAGAGAGAGAGAGAAATATGTTAGAGTGTGAGAGAGCGACCACTTCCAAATTTTCGTCACCGTCAATTCACGTCGTTAATCGCGTAAGCATGAGCTTTTGGCGATTTTAAAAAAGAGGGACACAGGCTACGGGGTCGGGGGTTAGGAACGAGCCAGAGAGAGAGAAACCGGGATCCGGGGTTTTTTCCTTGCTTTTCACTTTTCACTTTACATTCCATTGCGGGGATATAAGCGGGTGGGGATCGGGGGGTAGGGGCTAGGGTGGGGTAAGTTTACGTTGCCGCGGCGGCTTCGGGGTCCGGAGGCGGCCGCGGACAGCTCTGGGTAAAACGCGTAATTTTATTAAGGGGATTTTTATTAGAGCCAGCGGAAAAGGCGATAGCGAGACAAAAGGCTATTATTATCTAACACGTGATATCGATTCTCCAGAAGCCTTTGAACGAATTTTTTCTTCCAAGTATGACACGATATATAATGTCCGCTAAAAAGCGACGTCGCGAGCAGTGTTGTTTTACTTGTGTTACGAACACACAGGCACACACTTCTATCCGGCTCACACACACTAACACACACGCGCCCACGTACACTTACAGACATGATTACATGTTAATTTACACGTTAAAAAACAGATACACACAAATATAACATAATACACACACAAACACACGACGACGTCGACAACGTCGCGCCTTGTACTTTGCGTTTTACTAATACGTTTTGTTTTTCATTTGTTTTTTTTTTGCCTTTACGTTGTTCAATCCGTCACGTTGCGCCAGTGATTCATAATTATATACACTATACTTTAACTTATTTAAACGAGAAACTCTACTATTATTTGTAAGTTACTATTACCTATAAATAAATTATATAAATATTGAATTATGTATACCATTGTATCGACATAACGTTGCACTGACATTTAAAGAAAAAGTGGATAAAATGACAAAAAAAAGAACAAACAAAATGATGAAATAAATAAACTACCAAAGCAAAATATGGATCAACAAAAAAGGACGTCGCATAAAGCGCTGAACAAAATAATTAAAAAGAGAGTTAAAAAAAAAATAAGAAAATGGAGGAAAAACTTATGCGACGATTTTCTCACGATTATCAAGGTTTACACTTGTATCACGCTATAAGTTGTTAAGTCGTACTTACTAAAGAATAAAAAAAACACATGTATAATGCGAGCGGTTTCTTACGAAATAAAAAAAAAAGTAAAATAATAACATAATGTCGTATGTCGAAAAAAAGCTAATATTAAATGATAAAAAAACGTGAATGTGTATTTCTTTTTCTACTTCTTCCGTCGTACATATACAAGTATACAAATTATACGTACACGTACGCATATAGAAATAAATCCGATATATGAGTACGTTCAAGCAGGATATTCATATATTGTGCAAAAAAAAAACAGAAAGAAATTTAAAAATATAATAGAGAAATGAAAGAAGAGTACTCGTAAACGTGTGCCCTCACGTGGTGCCGTCGAGCCGTACATATGCGTTTGAAACAAGCGACGCTGCCACCACCACCGCTCGTTGTATTATTAAAAAAAAAAAAAAACACAAAACCAAGAGCAGTCCATCTCTGCCGAGTAGTGTAGACGTAAATTTAAGCAGACCAGCGAGATGACGCAGCGTGCGCCTTATAGGCTGTTTTTCTCATGGCTTAGCCAAAGCCGCGAGCGGGCCAGATCCCAATGATCATGGAAAAAAGCAAAAAGAAAGAAAAACGGAGCCGTTTTCGCTCGGAGGCTCCGCGTGTAACGGCCGCAACCGATACAGCCTGCCCGCGAGTCTCCCCTTTCCCTTTTCTCCCATTCGCCGCTAGGCTGCGGGGAATAATCACGACTTCATCCGCTTACCGATCACCTATACCATCCCTTCCCCCACAGCCTCACTTTCTTTAAATTTCGTTGTCGTTTACTTTGGAATTTTTCGTTTTCGTTTTCAATTTTTTTTTCTTCCTCTTGGCTTGTTTAAACATTGTTGTTCGTCAACCGATCGTTTAAATGACTATTGTCGACTTCGATATTACTTGCGTTTTCTAAGCGCAGCGTCGTATAGGCTTTATATACATGTATCCAAACCAATCCATATTTCATTCTTCTTGTTTCTTGTCTCGTTTTTTCTTTTCCTCTTTCTCTATAGCTGATAGAGTTATTTATTAGATGCTTTGAAACGAAACAAATTTGTATGTACGTATAAATTCGAATTAAAATTTGAATTGGTTTTTTGACAAATCTCTTGGCTCGTATTCTATATTTTGAGATATCCTCTTTTATATAATTAATTATTGAGTTTCTTCATTTCTTTCTTTTTTAATAATGTACATTCCAAATTGTTTTTCTTATTTTACAAGTGCCAATTGATTATGTTTATATTAAGCATTTGTTTTACGACGTGTCAACACAAATTTGTTTATTTTCGTGTTTATTTGCATTTAAAAAAAGATTGATCATTATTGTTATATTTGTGTTACTGGGACAAGTTCATTTTCACATTTTATTTTGTCAATTAACTTACTATTTTCAGTATAGTAAATTAAAAACTGTTGTTCACAACTTCGTATTATTTTTCATTGTTTTACAAATACTACAATTGATTTTACTAATCGCCCGGGAATTACGAACATCAACGAAATCTTATGTTCCAAGATAAATTGTTTTTTAATATATTTTCTGAATATAGTTCAATTAATACAATTTAATCTTAATGTACGTACGGGTCGCGGCACGCTGCAGGCGATTTTTTTAAACTTGCCATCGCGACGCGCTATATACTTGATACAGTTTTTTAAGTGACTCATGGACTACAAAGCCTGATCGTTAGTTTCGTAAATGAAACTGTTTTGTTGGCACCATTAATGATCCAGAAACGATAAGCAGTGAATAATTAAAATTTCAGAAAATAGAACAAAAAAAGGTCAACGTTATTATCGTAATCGTTGATGTTACATCTTTCATATAAAAATTTTAAACTAAAAATAAAAACAAAGAGAAAGAGAGGAGCATCGTAAGTTCTGCCGATCGGAAGCTCTGGCTGGGGAGTATAGTCTCTCCGTTCCTCGGGGGGGGGAGGTAGGGGCTCGCGCACGCCGGTCGCCGATACATATCCTAACCGAGCGTCCGTCGTCCAGGATTGGCGTTTCACTCGCGCGTCCCCATTTCATCGCGGCCGTCCATTGGTCCGTTCCTTCTCCCATCGGTTGGCCGCGCGCGCACACCGACACACGTGCACACTCGACTTCTCTACACCGGCACTATACACCTAGTGGTGCCGACCACCACCACCACTACCAGCAGCAGAGCGGCCGGCGCTGAAATGAAAGGCCGCTTAATTGTCGTCTATAACACACAGAGAGCGGGCTTTTTCCTTCTCCATGGGGGGAGAGAGAGAGAGAGAGAACTGGCGCAGAGCCAGCGGGAGCTCTCGCCTAAAATTCCGTATGATAGTGCGCTCAGTGTTTCCTGAACAGCTGTCGAAAGCGCTAGACAAGACTCGCTCCTCGACACCGTAGCGGCGCTCCAATCCGAGCCCTACTACCGACCGAGAGAGAGAGAGGCTGAGAGTGAGCGGACGCGAAGCCCCAACGCGTATGCGGCTCGCAGCGAGTGCTCGAACGTACTTCGAGTGACGATCATGCGTCCCGGCTGATACAACAGCCGATCCGCGTTAGATCTCCGTTTTTATTTACAAGGGCCACCCTACCAGCCCGAACGCGCCGATTTTTACTCGACATTTTTTGTTGTCATTAACTTCGACTTTGTCGCTAGAATTTTTCGAAAATAATCGGACTAATTTTGAGAATAATAAAGAGAGAGACCTGTTGCGCGGGAGACACTCGCTCTCGGCTTAGTGCAGTGCTCGAGATCGGGCGTGAAGTTGCTGGCGAGACACATCGGATTTGGAATCGGCACGTCGACTCGGCGACAACAGCACTATGAGGGTGAAAGCGGTAAGTCGCACACACACACACACACGCACATATTACAAGTAGTAAAACTACGCGGTCAGAGCGACTCGCGCTTCGCGGAGGGGAAAACCTTGGCTTGTATTAGCGCACGGCGCGCAAGTAGTAAAGGTACGCGGTCAGACGAAAATTGCATTCGGGGCCCGAGTGGCTCGACCGAGAGAAATTTTTAGTGCGACCACGACGGTGGGGTTTTCTGACGCGCATTGTCATCTTTATTTTTTCTTCTTTAGGTTTGCTATGCCCTTGAGGTTCGCCAGTAATAGTTTTGGGTTATTCGATTAAGTTTATTATTTTTTTATTATTTTCATATATTTTATTGATGTAAATTACGAAAATATATGAATACTTTGAAAAAATTTGTCGTCAAGGAGCTTTCGATATTCCTACGATACTTGTCGTTGTAAGAAAAGGCCTTTAAGTTGTTTACGACGAAAAACTGGCCGTTTCAATAAACAACGCGTATACACATTGAGAAATTTTCATTAAGTAGCCGTATACATAAAAATAACGCCGCCCACATTCGTATATAAATTCCTGCAGATGGAGGGACTTTTAATAAATTTCAATTTAATTTTCATTCAAATCAATTAAGCTCAGGGCTATCGTTAACACAACTTATTAAAAAAGCAGGAGGAAAAAAGCCAGCCTCTCTCCATAATTACCCACGACGCGTAGACTTTTAAGAAAAATTTCCCAACGATCCGCGCGTCGACGCACGCACTTTACCTCCTGGCACGCAATATATCGGGAAAACGCGTGCACTTTTACCTCCAAAGACCGAGCGAAAGACGGAGATAAAAGGAGAAAAAAAACAGCCAATCTCCGAGGCCGGGTGTGTTATAGTGTGCGTGTGTAGTTGGGCGCAGGAGAGAGAGAAAGAGAGTCCCCGAGGCCGCCGCGCGCGTCTGCATAAAGCACACACTGCGCTCGCGCCGTGGGATCGTTGGACTCTCTGCCACCACACACAGGCGCGTCATTGGCGCGTCGTTGCGTGGCCGTTTCTCTCTCTCTCTCTCTCTCTTATTCTTTCTTATTCACTTTACGCTTTTATTACGCGCGCGGCGTGTCGGAAGTTTTGAAACGCGCCGCGAAACGCGAGACTTGCGAAATCCCGCCGCGCCGTCTAGCGCCTGCTTACTAGCCTCGCCAAGCCAGAAGGTCGCGGTAGTTTCGAAAAGAGAGAGAGAGAGAGAGAAAAAATAGAGGCAACAGTCAAGCGTTGAGAAAAATACTCGCCCCGAGGAGGGTGTTGCCGAGAGGAGCGTGAGCCGCGTTTGATATATCGAGTTCGCGCCACACTCCTTGTGCGTGCGCTCCTGGGCATCAAGAGTGAGAGAGAGAGTTACGCGTGCCGAGCTCTTACTAAACGATTCACCGATTTATTCGCTCCGTTTATCAGAAATTTCGTTTGTTTTTTCGTCAGCTCGAGTATAATAGCCACACACGGCTAAGCCGAGATGGAAGCCGCGGGTCTTTGGCCTCGTTACATGCTAACCCATTTTTCAAACGTTACGCTCTCGCCTTTGAAATGATAATTCAACAGTGCCCCCCCCCCTTTGGCTCATTTGCATTCGGGTTTCATGAATTTTTTTATGGATAAAAGACCATCGAGGCCGGCTAAACGCTGCTCTCGACAGCCCCAAGTGCCTGCTACACTTAAAACGCCGCGATATACTTAACGCGTCAAATTAATTAGTCCCTCGTCCACTTCGAGCCTACTGCAACCGTTACGAAAGGAAAAACTACTTGTCCCACGCGCGCAGAGACAGGCTAAACGTGTCGAAAAGAGCAACAATTTTCAAAGAAGCGAAAAATAGGGGGAAAAAAGTGGGTGGGAGGGGGGAGGGGGAAGTTTCACCGACTCCGAGAAAGAGTCGTCTTTGGCAAAAGCGTCGATGGCTTTTTTTTTAAAAAAAAGCGTCGCGACGTTTAACGAGCCCCGGTCGTTTTCGCGTTCTCGGAAAATCGCAGAACCGCCGGTTGATCGTCGAACAATTAGCCACGGCAACGTGTATTGCTATACAAGGGGCAATTAGGCTCGCGGAATCGTCGCGGAGATATGCAAGAAAAAACGCCCTGAGGGGGAGGATATAAAGAATCTATATAACGCGTGCTGCGATGTAGACTCGGACAGGCGGCTAACAAGGAGATCGCGGAAAAATGGCCGAACGCCAGCGCTACCGCGAGGCATTACATAAAGGGAGCGGTGGCTTTCGCTCCCGAGAAAACGTTCGATCGCGGCGACCAGCGGCAGCACGTCTCGCTTGAGAGATGAAAGTTTCGCATTCCCGCGAGTTGAGTTTTCGTAGTTTTACACCAGCAGAGATCGATCGGACGCCGATGTCGATCGTTTAAGAACGCGCGTACAGCGGAATTGGCCGCTGCTGGCTATAGGCTGTTAAAAGCGATACACATGAAACCCGGCTGGAATTTAAATTTCAAATTTGAGGATATAACCAGGCCGAAGGTAGAGCGCTTTATAGAAACGACTATAACGGCGCCGATCGGCCATATCGATATCGTTGGTGCCACCTGAAAGTGCGCCGTTGTAAAGGGGAAAAAAAAACATCGAATCGGTGCTATGGTTTCAGCTCGTGTGGGAAATTTAACGAAAGCTCGCGGTCTTTGTTAACGCGTAGTAATCGCGGTGCGCCGCCGACAGGTGTACAACAGGTCGCTTTACGAGCCGCCCGCTCTTTAGGATGTCTTTATATATGCAAACAAAGCCGCCGGATAGGGAGGGGCGTATATTTTACGAGGGAGCGCGCATTAAATCGCGCCAAGTGAATAGCCTATATACGGCTTTTCTCCGCGCTCCGTGAAAACGTTAAGCGTCACATCCACAGGCGGCCGTTTCACCGCGCCCAAATTTTGCCGCAACCGCGCCGGCTCTCCGGAACGACGTGTCGTGTATACTCAAGACCAAGCCCCTACCTCTTTTTTTTCTCTCTCTCTCTCTCCGCGAGAATGTACCGCGTTACAAAGAAAAACCCAGAGGCTTTTCTCTCGAGCGAGGGAGAAAAAAAAAGGTCGCGCGAGCCGTTATTTGGCCGGCGTGGAAAGCCGGTGTTTTGCCAGCGGGGGATCTAGCGCAGCGGGTCGAGACTAAGACAGAAGCGTAGAATTTGCGAAAGAGCGTGGTATCCAGCGCGCAGGCGAAATTTGTATTGTCTCTCTCTTTTTCTCGAGGGGGCCGGCTAATGGGCCCGGTAAGCGGGCTATCGCTCGGGCTATCCTCTCGCTTTCGTTGCTCGCCGAGGGAGATAAGCCTTGTAACATCTCCGGTGATTTTGAGCCGTGGAAGAGTGACAGCTGGCCTATCTTGCGGCTCGTCCTGTGTTTGCTGGGGAAACCGGAAATCGGCCGATTTTATTGGCTGGACTTTATGTCGATACGGCCTTTTTATCGAGGCGAAGTGTTTGTTTGTTTGCATTTGAGATGTCGATTCTAGAAGGTTTAAGCTAAACCAGTTTTTGGAGCAACCGATCGCTATACCGAGGTAATAGAGTTTTAACGCCGCGTAGTTAAACGTTGGCGTTTATTCGAGCGCGTTTATCCTCGAACAGGTGACTTTACGAACGAATCTCTTACTTTAACGCAAATTGCTAGTTTTTAATCCGGTTTAGGCTCGGAAGGATAAATAAGCCGGTCGTTTGGTCGAAGATTAATAGGTGCTTTATCAATTTTTATGCTGGAAATAAGAATAAAATTGATGTTCGTTGTATATATATATATGTGTGTGTGGAAACAGAAAGTACGGCACTGGCTATATAAAAAATACGCGCAAAGTGGCTTAAACACAAAGTCTCTTTCTCTTTCTCTCTCTCTTTTGAGATGGTAGAGAAAGTAGGCGAGCTCAAACGAAAATAAACATTACAATTTTCTCACGCTCTATACGATTTTTGTCACGCGAGCGAGAGAAAGAGAGAGATCAAGAGAAAAAGTATTTTTATAATCTCACGGAATAAACATACGACGATATTATCAAATTTAATAGTAATGGATTTCGGTGCTCAACCTGCGACCGTACGAATTTCAAATTAGGGAATATATCGTTATCCGACGTGCTTATTCAGTCGGCACTTTGGCTATTGAGCAATTTTCAGGCTGCATGGTCAGCCAAGTTTCTGCAGCCAAGAAATTCGTTTTATTTTTTTTTTTATTTAAAATTTATGGCCGATTAAGCCATCGATGTTTGATCGATTCAAATTTATTTTTTCTTGTCCTTTTAGTTCTTTTTTTTTAAATGGCATTGAGAAAATTTTGTTTACCTTTAGAATTATGGTCGCCTTATGGTCAGGCACACGAAAAAGATTCGAATTTTCTAGCCAGATATGGTTTACCATTAGTCTTGGAGTCGTGATAACTTATTATCGTCGAAATAGCACAACTTGGCTTTAAATAAATCAGAATATCAATGTTAATTTCACCTGTTTTCGAAATTTCTGCCGAGACGTTGTCGATGCGTCCTGTTTTTATTTTCACGCGAAATCTCCCCGAAAATCCAGCGCGTTCAAGGCCTGCAAAATTTTTACATAAATTCAAATAGGATCCAATGATATTTTGTATATATGTACCAACACACGTATTATTCAACGACGATTACCTCACCGTCGTTTTTTTTCCTTTTTTAACACGTTAAATAAAGAACAGATCTTTCACATAACCTCGAACGAGATCGTTCCTTTTTTATTTTTATTTTCAACTATATCTTCAGCCATCACAGATCAAAGATACGAGTATAACACACATTCTCATCCTAAAAACCCCGAGAATACACACGTCTGGATTCTGGATATTGCACACCATTAACCTAACCTACAAACTCAATTTCGTCAATTCAGCTCACGTATTGAGGTTTTCGCCGCGATTAATCGCTAGTCCACATCGCAATGTTCGTACACCAATAAAAGAAGGAAAAAAAATAACGTCCTCTCATCTGATCCACATCATCGAGTCATTACGTACCAGAAGCGAAAGAGAAAGAGAGGCCCGCACACGTGCTACGCCACTGCACAACAGAGAGAGAGAGAGACAGGATAAAGACGTATAGACAGTAAGACCCAACAACCTTCACAATCGAAAGTTACATCCAGTGCATGCATACCAATCCATCCATCCGAGCAGCAGTAGTAGCAGCCGGGTAAGAGGACAAATTCAAAAGAGCATTAAATTTCGTGGAGGAAAGGGCCCGAGCGCGGAGAGAAGCGAAAGGGCCCGAAAATACTTTCTCCCCCGTTGCCCGGCGAATATCGTTGTTTTTATTATTGCCCGGGGGAAGCCGGAAGCTCGATCAGTGAAAACAGTTGGGTGTAGAGGCCGAGGGGGAGAGAGCTACGTGGGCTGCATGGCCGATCGCTTGTCCCCTCGGCCGACTTTCGGGAAAGAGGAGCCGCGGTCCGCTTTTTCTTTTTCCTCCTTTTCTCGGGCACGCCCGAGATCGATATCTTGTTTTTTTTCTGTCTCTGGTTAGGTAGCGCCGCGCGCACAGACTCGCTGTGGCCGGGAAACGTGATAGCGATTGGACACTTTGAGCCTTGTGTATATATACACCTCTCTATCTCCCTCTTTTTCTCTGGCTGTCTCTATATCTTGGAGATCCGGCGCCGGGATGGGGAACGTGTTTGTCTAGATCGATCGTCGGCGTGAATCATTGCAGGACTTGGCTGTACAAATCGTGGGCCCCGAGTTATATCTCGTTGGAGTCGAACGCTCGAGCGGTCGTACCCTTTTCTTTTTTCTTCGAATGTACACAGAGAAGGAAAAAATCAAATAGTTTATAAATTGAAATTTACTAAATAATTCGAGCGATATTTATCGTGCGAAAAATAATCGTCATTATCAATAGAATTGTACTTGTGCAGAATACAATATCTTATTCTGTCGTACAATAAGACCGGCTACGTCTCATTTTTCTCCAGCGTATACGGCTGCCAGTCTCGATCCACAATGTCTCTTGATTATAATTCAATCTCAGGTGTAGAAAGTTGGTATATCATTAGTATATCCGTCCCATCAATTCGTCGCATTATTGTAATACAGCTCCCCCTCGTAAATTTTCTCCAGTATTGTACAAAGTTTCTCGTTCGCCAGCATTAGCCTTCCTCGCGAATAACGAAAGATAGAGCACTTTTTTATTGACCCGACGACCCAACCGATCTATACACCGAATATATCGATTTTTACGGAAGCTCAGGCACCCATAATGTCGGTCGAGCGAAAGGGATAGCCCGAGGCACGCTCGCTCCTTTTTTTTTGCGTTTCCCAATTAATGAGAAGATCGGCTCGATCCAAAAGAGAAAGAGAGGGAGAAAGAGATTGTGAATTAAGCAGCAATACCGGCGCAAACTCTCAGCAGGCTTGTTAAATTCATTTTTCACGGGCTGCCGATTATAATTATTGCCATTATTTCGTTGATGAAGATATTGTGAAAGCTGCTGGTATACGGCGAACGCGCCTGCATCCGCGCCTCCCATACGTTATTGTTCATTAAATTCTCCCTCCCAGCCTTCCAGGGGGGGGGGGGGAAATAACGTTCGTTTAATGCGACTTCGTTATTATTATATTATAACGCGACTTCGTCGTGTGCGTGCGCCTGGAGGGGAAGGGGGTGAACGTCTCGCTCTTTATAACTCGTTGAAAATATAAAAAAAAGTCGCGCGAATCGAATGGTTCGTTGAAACGTTTTCAAAGAAAATTCGAACGTCGGTAATGCCCAACGATCTCATGTGCAGTTCTCTACATCGCACGATTGCGGAAGACGTTGCTCGCTTCAACGCACATTTTTCTCTTGTCGGACGACGAGATCGGCGGAGTAATAGTCCCATCTCTCTCGGGCTGATTTACACGAGGCCCGCGTTGCATGACGTAATATCTCGATTAACAAAAATAATCGGCTAGGCTAAAGTAAGAAGAAGGCAGAGACAGGTGTATGCGGGGGGGAAGAAGCGCCGGAAAAGAGAAGAAAGCAGAGAGGCGATACGGAGGAGGAGGAGGAGGTGGGGTCGAGAGGTTAATTGGCCGGTTTTAACGTGAAATTTGCATTAAATCGGCTGGGCGAGAGAGCAGGCGCGCACGATTTGTCCCGGGCCAGGCGCGCGTGAGAACGCCAGAGGAGGAAGCGGCCGGGGCGAATGAAAGTGCGCGCGCGGCCGACGTCGTTGGCGAACGTATACATACACAGAGCAGCAGCGACCGGGCTTGGGAGGCTTTATTTTAGAAAGGACGTCGTGGCGCAGGAAAGTGAAATCGGAGGATGTGCCGATGACGACGAGGAGCGACGCGACCGCTATGCCACCGCTGATATTCGAACTTGATTCCCCTCCCCTCCCCCCTGGCTGAAGCTCTCTCGCTCTCTTTCTCCTGGAGTTGGGCTTTTAGAGGATCGTTTGTGCTTAAACAGTCACGCTCGGCTTGTCGAGGCTCTTATTTCCTTGTGAACTCCAGCGGGAGAGACTCGCGGCTTTACTTTGCGACTCTCGCTTGAAATGCTAACAACTTATGTGTGTGCGAGTGTATACATAGCCGCGGGTAGAAGGTTAATGGCAATATACGGCGACGCGTCTCTTACCGATCTCTCACATCCGATTTCCATAAATACGCTCTCATAAATCGAAGATAATGAATGGTATGCACATACGCGCCGAGGCTCCAAAGTAAAAGTCAATAATTTACCCAGAAGCAATAACTTTGCCGCTGACGAGCAAAAAATTTTCCAGCTCGACCATGCTATCTTCACCGCGTCCGGAAAGCAAAAAAAAAATTTCAACGTACCGACCGATTTTCGGTGAAAAAAAAAAGCCAAGTATAAGTCTCGAGAAATTTGGGCTCGTCGAGAGCTCAACCTCTATACTCAGCAGGCAATGGCAAAGCAGCACCAGGCTAACAGCAATCATTATAAATAATCCAGCTTACGTATATATGCCGTGGCTTATTTCGCCTATACAAGCGCGCAGGCGATTAAAAAGCAGCCGCGAGAATCGGCGTATAGCAGCGAGCGCATAGAAAGCGATTCTCCTGTGCGGAGCGGCCCGCCGAGAAAGTCTCTCTCTCTCGGCTGAAAGTCGATCCGTTGGCGCGCCTAATGAGAGCGGCACTTGTCGCCCATAGCGATTTCAATGTCACCGTAGGGAGTTAACGCCGCAGAGTCTCGATGCGCACGTATCACCCAAGCGCACACGTATATACAGAAGAGATATACGTAACGACGCGCGGCCTGTAACGACGATTAGAAAGCTAAGCGAGCAGATGCTCCCTCGGCTGTTGAACTCGGCGCGTCGCGAGAGACAATCGACTATTGTCGATCTCCCCCTACCCCAGATTCCCCGAACGTCGAGGAAGTTCTGGTCTGATGCTGCGCGTTTTCGAGATAACTAATGAGCGCGACAATTGGCAGGCTGCCGATCTACACCACCGCCGGGCTGCTCTCTCGTGTGTCTCGACCTCGGATTTTACGAGAGACAGCTTATGTAACAATCGGCTGGACCATAAGCGCGCTTGTGTAAGCGAATTCTTTATTTTCGGGCTCTCTGCTGAATTTTTAATTATAATGACTGTCGTTTATAGGAGCGCGCTTGTCTGTCTACAACGCTGCGGCGTTTGCCTTTTTCGTTTAATGGACTTGTCGATTGCCCCCCTGCTATTTAAACGCCTGTAAACGTTCTTCTTTTTCTTCTTCTTCTTCAACTAATTTGGAGATAAATAGCCTGTATTTTGGGTATACCTGTAGCGAAGTAAATAACGTCGCATTATTCGAACGCCGATCTTTTGCCATATTAATCGCAATGAATTTGCCGACGGCTGTGCGCGCGCGCACAGCTTAATGCTGCTCAATGTAAAAAACCGTCGCCGGCGGATTTTCTAAACTTTCCCTTTTAGAAAACGAACTTTTCTTTCGGCCGACTCGGGCAAATGTATATATACGTCTCTCTGTGTGTGTGTCTATAGCATGCGTTTGTGTGTCTATACGTCGAGAGGCAAAGAAAATAGTTGAGAATAAGAGGGGGAAAAAAAAAGAGGCAACGGCATATTTTCGCGAAAGAATGCCATTTGTCCGGTCCCCGAGATTATTGCGTTCGGCATTTTGCCGCGAGACTTTTTAAGCGAGACACGCAGCTCCTCGTTGAAAAATAATTCACGAGCTGTATTGCGTTGACCGTTTAAAATAGCGCACGCGCGCGCCTTCCGTTTAGCCGCTGGCGGGGAGCGGTAAAATTTGAAAATTTTGCAAAACAACCGGCTCCGGGGAGATTTAACGGGCACGGTTTTATCCCTCTCGCATAGCGCTTATTCTCTCGTTTTGGCATTTCCAAGCTCGGGATTACGTAAGTCTCGCTTGGCGTAGAGGGGGGGGGGGAGCGCAAGAAAGGGAGAGAAACATATTATCTTATCCGGTGGGCGCGAGAACAAAACCCTGACGGATATGTCTAAAGAGAGAGAGAGGAAAAAAAGCGCCCCGAGCTAAAGGGGAACGCGCGGGAGGCGTCCGTCTTAGGTAACGCGCGCGTATAGACACGTCCCGACGTAACGGCCCCCGTATCGCCCCGTTTGATTTCCCCATTCAGACGATACCGCCAATTTCCATCATCACGGCCGGGCCGCCGCGAACATGTGCGCGCAAGTAAGTACGTGCCCCTCGCGAAAGCCTCTTCTTCTTCCCACAGTGGAGAATCAAGCACGGCTCTTCGGGGGCTCTCTCGTTGCGCTTGCGCAGTGATTGACTACTCCCCGGATGCGTGATATGCCAAATACGAAGGAGCATTTTATTTTGTTTTTCCAAATTATAATGTTACATCAATAAATCTCCGGGATGATGCAGCTTAGAAAGAGCGTACGTAGCAGGTTAGAACAGTAAGCCGTATTCAAGTCATAAAGAGTAGACTCGCGTCAAAGCAGTTGGCAACGCATTTGCGAACGAGTCCGGGGCTTGCGCAATAACGGGGCGAACGCGTGAGTTCTCTCTCGGCTCGGCCGTCTCGTTGCGCAAGCGCGCCAATGAGCCGAGAGCTTGCATCAGGCGTTAAATCGTTTGCGGAGCTCCTGCCGATACACATACACACACAGCGATCTCGACAATCAACCACCTCCGTATGTCCGGCCGGAGTATAATTGTGGATTAATAGCGCTTCTGGATTATGGCTACAGGTATACCGATCCCGTACAGATAAATCGTAATCGTTCGAGGAAGTACAGAAGTGTAGGAGGGTTTTAAAGGGAAATTCGTAAGGTATCATTGGCGATTTAACGGGAAGAAAAGTTTAAATAGCGTCAGTGACAATGTACGCGTGAGTTTGCGATATATGTACGAAAATATACGCGATCGGTATGGAGCTAGTACAGAGATGATTTTCAACTATTGCTCAATACCACGTATATCCAGTAATTTTCGTTTAGCCGTCCGTTCCTTTCTCAAATATCAAAACGTCAACGCACTTAATTACAAATCAAGAGTTGCTCAGCCGATTTTTACCGATTTTCTCGTAAAACCCATCGTCGCTCATTCATCAATCAAAAATTTCAATACGACTTAATGAACATAACGGTGTAAGGAATAAAAAAATAAATTAAATTAGCCACAGAGCGAGATAGGAGTATGTAGAAGAGGAAATAGCGAGAAAAGTACCATATATCCCCTCCGAGTGCCGGCAAAGCAAAGAATGAAAAATTCATGAGTACGCCGAACGAAGCGGAGGTGGTTCTGTATTAAAGCCACATATCCATAGAGGCCGAGAGTGCGCGCATAAACTCAGCCCGGGGGCGCCCCCCGCCCCTCCCGAAAAGCAGGTGCGCGCGTGCCTTTTTATTTTCAGCCGATGTCAACGAACGCGGCGACACACGCGCGCGCGCGCGAAAGTATCGCCGGGCGACGCTTTTACCCGCCGCGCGGGCTAAAGAGTCACAATAATCGTGGACGGCCGCTGTTGGGGTATTACGACGCTGGCCCGCTTTCTTTCCCGGTCACCCGTGCGCTGCTCGCCTTCCTTTTTTTTCTCTTCTTCTCTTCTTTTTTCGGTGGGAAGAGAACAGCCAAGAGAGAGAGAGAGAAAGAATGGAGTCTCTCGTTGCGTAAATCTTACGTGCCAGATGGAGAACGCGAATTTCGACTTTGCTCTCCTCTCTCTCGTGACGCTCTCGCTCTCGGAGGAAGCAGATATCGCTTTTGTTACTCAACCTTTTTCTCCCTTGCCGTCCGAGCGTTTGAGCGACGTGGAATTTTCACGAAAAGGAAGCCGATCGGAAGAGCCGAGAGTCGCGGCAGCTTGCAGATTATCCTCGGCGCGTTTCCTCCTTGATAAAACGCCCGCTAATACGTCCTCCTGAGCTGTCGCTCTTTTCCACACCTGCCGTCGCTCTCGGCCGCTTGCGTCACTCCTCTCGCGCCCCGACTGCTCTCTCTTTCGCAACGATTTTCAGCCTCCGCGCTCTCCCCCCTTCACTTCTCCAGATATAACATCCCCTTGCACCTTCTTCCACGCGTGGGAAATAGGAGAAGAAAAAAAAGTAAGATTTATCCGACGCTTCTTCCTTTTCGCTTTCTAATAAGCCGGTACACAGCCGTGATACGTCTTCTTCGGATCGACTGGACAGGCTGAGTGTCGCTTTCCAAACAATTAGCACGTTTACACGTCTCTTTATGTACATGGCATTCGTTTTGTTGTTCGTTTCTTTCTTTTTTCATCTTATACCGATCGTCATCGTCGTTGAATAAATTGGCCGATTCACGAGAGCGCTTCTTAATGCCTGGCATTATAAGTACTAATTTGTCAATATGTGGCCGCAACCGTATTTAGCCAGGCGATCGTTGTTATGTCCACAGGACGATACGACGACGTCCGGGAGGGGGAAGGGTAAACATTTTGAGATTGCGCACAGGCCGCATTAACATTTTATAGATATTTTTAAGTTTTTTTTTATACTCTATTAATATTGCGCATAAATTATCGGCTTTATTTATTTGTTCGCAGCCGAGGTTAATGCGCGTCGGATTTTTCGTAATATACCGATTTCCGATAAGCTTGCTAGCTTATGTACATTATAGCGAATCTCGTATTTCATACGTCTATATATTTAATTGGACTTGCCTCATCGATAATATAATTGCCGGGTATATTTTTATGCATTCCTATGCTTTTGCTAAATCGTCTACGTTAATAAATAATAATAACAACGAGGCCGCTCGTATGTAGATGCATGCATTTCATTCGGTATATACATAGTGAAAAACACCGAGGATTACATTGTACGGCCTTTTTGCAAATATAGTCTTACACGTACGTAGCACAGCATCGACTTACACGTGAATATACGCTCCGATCCGAGTTCAACATTCCCGGTTATACCCGTTTACCCTCGTTTAGCGACACACAAAACGCCCATTATACCCCCGCTGGTATAATCTTCGATCTCGCTCGGTCAAGACGCCTCGTCGTCTGCCAAATCGATCGGCTGACTCAAGCGGTGGTCTATTAAAATGAAACGCTTCTAATAGGCCTATCCCCCCCACGAATTTGTCAGATCTCGCGCGTGTACGCGACATAATTGGATTTCTAAATCGCAGCCGCGAGAGAAAGAGACACGCGCATCACCTTGAGACACATATTCACTCGACTGCTTTCATAATTCTCTGTTATTACCGGAGGGAATATAGAGCCGCTCCGAGGCCGTGTACGTCCACTCTCCGGCCGATCTGTATAAGTGTATATGCGTATATCTGGAGCAGCGATCGCTTATAAACTCGAGCGCGTGAAGAAAAAAAAAATGAAAAAATTATTACGTCCTCGTCTTGGCGGCTTGTCGTCGACGAAGGAGGTCCTAATTAATCGCGATGTGTCTCTCTCTCTCTCTCTCTCTCGGTCATTGAGAAGAGAACCGGCAAACTGGTCCCTCGCAAAAACTGGTTTTTCTGCTCTCCCCGCCTCCTCTTTCAGCAGCCGAAATTCGACGGCTCTTCCGTTATCCTCCATAAAGCTCTTCGCCTCGGAATTACGTCCGTTCTCTCTCTCTCTCTTTTTCTTACGCAATCTTTCTCTCTCGAATTTTGTAAGTACCCACCGGACGAGATTCGCTGAGATGTATGCCTGTTGGATAATTCGGCCTTTTTATTTTTGCATAATATTCCCCTGCGCTTCTCCCCCGTCCACGCACGCTTACACCTACATATATATGTTCGTACACAAGCCAAACTGCAAGCTGCGAAAAGCACGATAACGCGCCTCTCGTTTTCTCCATTTTCGTTGGTTCGTCTAATCTAAAATCTCGTTAATCGCGCGGTATATTGTTCGGTCTCGCGGTATCAAAGGGGAGGTCTATTTGTCGGCTCGGGCTCTCTCGGGCGAACGGCGTTTGACGTTTGGAAAATCCAATTTGCGCTCTCGAGGAAAGGCCCTCCCCCCCTAGACACAATCGCTTTCTCCCCGCTTAATTCAAATCGCGACGATCGTAGAACACGGCGCCCACCGTTCGGTGGATGCATTCAATAACGCCACTGAGGTATGCAGTTTCGCGCGCGACTGTATCTAATGCCAGTCTCTCTCGGCTATTAATCATCCGAAATATACGTATATATGATTCATCGGTCGCGCGGCTTTTTAGAATCGGCGCGCTATAATCGTGAGCTCCGCTGCGACTGCATTATAACAGCGTGTCTCTCGGATTTGAATTTCAGCGGCGGCAAGGAGAGACCGAGAGAGTCGCGAGCGAGAGACACTTTTACCGCACGACGACTATTAAACGCGCGCCGGGTTCTAACTGGGCGACCGTGTGTCCTTTCTCCGTGTGGTCGGAGGCGCGCTGGGGCTTTATAATGTCGCCGAGGAAAATCGGCCGAAAAATGAAATAAGAGCACATCTCTCGCGGCTTTCTCGGCTTTAAGAGCAACGACAATGCCGCTCTCTATAAAAGCGATAAGGATAAATCGAAATACAGTTATGCGAGGGCAAAGGGGGTCGAGGAAACGTGATCTGATGTACGACGAAAGAGACTATAGTGGTTTCTCCGATTCTTCGTTTTCGCTATACAGCGGTCCGAGTCGCGATAAGAAGGTCGGCCGAGAGAGCGCGCACTTGAAGTAAGTAGATCCGAGATTCGGCTGCGGCCGCTGAAGTGGGGCGGGGGAGGGGGGGGGGTTGTATATAGAAAGGAGCGGTGAAAAGTGCCGCGTGATTGATATGATTTTCTCGAGAAGACGAAAGGTGGCCCGTGGAGGGGCGGTTGGAGAAAATGAAGCGGATCTGGGTTATAAGGAGCGCGGCAGAGCGCTGCTCTCGGGCGATATTGCCTTTATAGAAATCTCCGCGGTTTCACTTTATCGCGTTACGTATTGAATGTTATGCCGCTCGCGGCTTTCATTTCTCTCTCGCTCGCTCTCTCGGGCTATGCGCGACAGCGCTCTCTGTATATAGCCACGAGCAGAAGGTCCGACACTTTAACGTTACCTATATATACATGTGCCATTATTCGATTTACAAGAGGGTCTGTCCTACTGAAAATCCGGTAGTATGAGAAAATTCAATGGGAATATCGCGAGCGTGAAGTGGGATAGTGATTCGCCGAGGTTGGCCGTGACTGTAATCGCTTAATGTTGGAGAAAAGCTCGAGCGACTGACAAAATATTCGATGCTATCTTAACGGTCCCGCAGCTCGACTTAACTGGGGGTAAGGGGGCCGTTAGTCGTGAGTGAAAAAAGAGAATAGAGGGTGGGAGAGGCCGAGGGTGATAGCGCAACTCGGGGCAATGATAAAGTGCTATCGCGGCCGAAGATTAATAAGCCTCGCGATTTACGGCGGCCCGCTCAAGATTTACGGGGCCGCGAGCTTTTTGTCAATCCACGACTGAGAGAGAGAGAGCAAGGATTTATGAACTGCGCTGTGCACGCCGTGAAGCGTGAAGCTCTCTCTACTCGTAGGCAGAAGAGCGGCTTTGTTCGTCCGCGCTGCGATTTCCAAGAGGACGAGCAGGAAGAAGCGGCAAATGACTTCCTGGGCAGCGATTTAACGCCACCTTGCCAACCACCGGGTGTGGCTACGCGCTTATTTTTTATTTTCTTCCTTTTTTTATTGTGGTGAGACGGAGAGGAAGAGGGGGAGAATGATTGCGAGAGAGGCGGCTTAAAATTTGCTGGAAAATTTTGTCGCGGTTACGCAAGCTCTCTGGCTCTAACGGCGAGAGCGAGTTTTCGAGAGAAACGTGTTGCGAACTGATTAGGGATTATTTTTTTTTTTTTAGAAAATACGAATGTCTTTTGTTTTTTATTTTATTTTTGAGTAGGATAGATATTACATGGGAGTATTATGTTTGATGGGGTGTTGGAGTAATTTTTTTTTTCTTGGCGTTTCATTAGCGATCGGAGATAGACGGAGATTGTGGGACATGTGCAAAAAATATTGCGACGTTGTTTCGTCTTTTTTCGTTAATTTTGCATTTTAGAGTTTTACGCCTTGAGTTTCGTGAATTCGTATGCAAACTTATGGGCGAATTTTCATGAATTCTTATCAATATTTATAAAGCGACTTAGCATCTGCTGATTATTCCAAATTTTTTTTTAACTCGAAGCAGACGTACAACTTTCTTTTTCATCTCGATAAAAATAAAGTGCATGTTAATAATAAAAATGTCGTGGGAATTTAGAAAATCAAATCTATTCCTTCTTTCTTTTTTAATAAGAATCGAAAAAAAAAACCATCAATGCCGTCTTATTATCACTTCGATCGATCGATCTGTATTTGTTCCAAAGGTAAACACGTAAAATTTCACAAAAAAATAAGGTTAATATCGGTGTAAATTAATTTATTGCTACCACTTTATCCCCCCTTCCCCTAAAGCTAAAAGCACACCGAGATCGCAAACGTATACCAGCCGATCGGCAATAAAACGTTCACATTGGGCCGCAATTAAATTTCCCAACGCTCCTCGGTGGCCTGTCTCTCTCTCTCTCTCTCTCTCTCTCTCTCTCTCTCTCTCTCTCTCGTATTTTCTATCACCAACGAAATCAAAATCCTTATTATTTTGCCAACGGCCTCTATTTTTCTCCCGCTCTCGAGAATTTCATTTAAATAATTGACCGCAAACCACGGTATACAGCTAATAGAAAACTCTCGATTGTACAGTCCAGCGTAGCTCCGAAACTACTTTCGGTTTTCTCCTTCTCCGCAATTTTTAATTCAAAGCGCTCCACGTCAAAATTACAGCTTGCCTATATGCACATGCAAAAATCGATGTGAAAAATGGCCGATTTAACCATCGGAGTATTAACGATTCTCCTAATAGTGTCCCCTTTCCTCTTCTGTCGTCGACTTATCAAGCATTCGAATTGGAACAAGCAATCCTTCTTCAAAAAATCCAAACGACCGCAGAGCAATTGGAACTGCGAATGTACCGGTATGATACCGCTCAATTTAAGAGAACCCCAGCGCTTACATCGAGCAACAGCAGCAGCAGCAACATCGAGTTATATGCATTATCGCGAAATTGCTCGTTGTCGGGCATTCGACGATTTTCAGCTAACGCTGCTCCACATAGCCTTTCTGCACTGAAAACGAATTGGTTCAGAGGTTATACCTGCGGGTATAGCAGAGACGCCGTTTTCAAGTATAGCCTATACTCAAGTGCCTGGCACAGCACCC
>JAPYYQ010001955.1:0-25068 GCA_030522585.1 Anagyrus pseudococci | reverse complement strand
TTACGAATTTAAACTATATAAAGCTTAAGTTATTTTACCTTATTTGACGAAAAATCTAGAGAAACCAGAAAAAACGAAATAGTTTCGGGACAGTCCCTGTTTTGTTATAGAGGTAGACACGCAGTTTTAGTCGTTTTTATGCTTAATATATAGTGAATCAGCCATTGCTTTTACCTATTTTCGACAACGCCGTTACGAGTCGCTCGGAAATGACGCTGTGTCTGGTGTTTTGGAATATAAATTTTTACATAGAGTTACGCATGTGCTGGACTGTAAACCGATTTCCCGTATACATATCTTTGGAGCAAAAAAAAAGCGGTCAATAATCGAGTCGTTGGCCAAGTAGAGTCGATCGCGGCAATAAAACTCAGCGCAGGAAATTCTAATTGCCCCAGCGGCGGCGGTTTCTCGCGTGCAAGCGCATGGCTGTAATAGACGTGTTGTTAATTCCATGTATATGTACTACGTGTAAACTCGCTGAGAGCCCAAGTTTCACGCTGAATATTTTTTTGTTTCTTAATCGTTTATCAGCCGGAGAAAGCGCGTGGCGCTTGATGGCGGATGTTTTTTTTTGAAACGGCTTATCTACATGCAAAAATTCGATTAGCTATCTTGACAATTTCCACGACAAAATTAGCCGATTATGTTGAATCTGGATTTGCAAAGCGAGTACATATATACGTTAGTGGCCGATCTAAAGTAGAAAAGTAAAAAGTAGAAGAATGAGCGAGTGTCGCGTGAAACTTTGCTCGCTCGTTGTTGCAAATTGATCTCTATGTATAGTACTTGTGTGTGTGTGTTACACATATGACGTCGATATGTCGCGGCGGTTCAGACGCATGGCTGAGCAGCAAGAAAGCCGCAGCGCACGTGACGAGAGCACGAGCAACAAGAAAAAATACAGTTAAAAATAAAACGATAAAGTAATGATGGTAAAGAATAACGAAAAATAAATAAACGGCTATTCAGGGCGAAGACTCGGCCTGCTCGACCACCGACACGATCTCGATCTGCAAGTCGTCGCTGCTCTTCTCCCCGGTGAAGGAGATGCCGGTCCTACCGCCTGGCGGCAGCTACAGCGTCGACTCGCTCGACTGCGAGGACATGCTCATCACCTGTCAGACCAACAACAAGAACAACTACACGATCGCGTTCGAGGGCAGCATAGCCATGTACTCGGACGGCTCGCAGGACTTTGAGAACCAAGGTATAGGCACAGATCTCTGTTCTTCCAGCATCGAATCTCTATCTCGATACTAATAACGCGACCACTAAGCAGAAAACAAGCAAAAGCCAGCCCAGGAGAGCTCGTACTACGGCAAGCCGCTCAACTACAAGAACATGCTCGACCTCTCGATGGCCTGCTCGGACTCCAAGATCTACACGACCTGGAGCAACCTCAAGCACTCGTCGATCAGCAAGACGATGACGCGCCACCCCTCCGGCAACAACAACACCACGCCGAACTTCCTCCAGATCAGCGGCGGCAGCAGCAGCGTCATCGGCCCGCCCGGCTCCAACTCGGCCGGCCCCGACGAGCCCATCTCCGGGCGCGCCGCCCCCGACCCGGCCCTCGGGCACGCGCCCACCGATCGCCTCGTCATCGACCAGCGCGCCCGCTGCCTCAGCCTGCCCGATCTCACCAGAGCCAGGGACCTCGAGCGAATCGAGATGCCGCTCAACTTTTCCGTGAGTGTTCAAGCCCTGCTCCTTGATAATCCAGTCAAAATATATGCGCATTGCAATGGGCTTTTAATTCCGGAGCAGGTGGACTCGGGCGAGACGAGCAGCCGTAGCGGCCGGATGCAGAGCAGCTCCGGCTCGCTGGCCAGCCGCTCGATGAACGAGGAGAGCTCGGACAGCGTCGGCAACGAGCTCTCCTCGAACCGCAAGCTCCAGAACATGAGCCTCGTCCGGCTGTTCATGAAGCAGAAGAGCATGAGCACCGAGGGCATGAGCCTGACCCTCGACCAGACCGACTCGGGCAGCGAGGCCGGATGGCCGACGAGCAGCGACAGCGCGACCAACGTCACCCAGATCCAGCGCAAGCACCTCCACAGCTCCCAACAGGCCCAACAGCAGCAGCAGCAACAGCTCCAGCCGCAGCAGCAGCAACAGCAACAGCCGAGCCTTGCACCATCGGCGGACAACGATCTCGCCATCAAGTGGCTCAAGCCCGACAGTTTCGTTCACGACTCGCGCAAGAGGTCGTCCAACTGCTCGACCTCCATGGAGGACCTGCTCAATACCTCGAGGTCCGCCTCGTCCCTCGGCAGGGATCCTAGTCTCAGAGCTAGCAGGCAGAAGGAGAACTGCAGCAGAACGACCACGGGCATACAGGTAAAGCCGAGAGACTTTTTCTTTCTTTCTTTTATTCACGTGGATGGAATGCTTGCGAAACGAAGGTTTATAAACGTTGGGGGTTTAATTCAACAAGCAATCTGGAGCGGCAATCGCGCACGCGTTCGAAATTCTTTTCTACCTGTATCGTTCTTCGTTTCGTGTTTGTTTTTCTTTTTTGTATGCGACGTTTGAGCATGTCCGGTCGAGATGAAGAAGCGTCGGAGTTGACAATTTGATTTTAAAAACGCAGGCTACAACGACAGTGGAGGATAACGGAGTACAAACGTCCCTGGTGTACCAGCCGACCGAGAGCCTGAAGGACAGTCCAATGGGAGGAGCCGGGACAAACAACAGTTACCCGCTGCGCGAGACCCTCGTGCACGAGAAGCCGGTGTACGTGGTCTATCCGAACTACACCCTGCCGGACCTCTCCTTCCTCAACTCGTCCTACGAGAACGTCGCTCTGAAACCGCACACCCACGGCAAGCGGGTGCCGCCACAGCAGCAGCAAAAGGTCGGCAACAATCGAGCTGGTGGAAGGCCGTTCTCCTGCAACGACATCGACGCCCTGCGCCAGCGTGGCTTCTCCCACGTCAAGGACTGGGAGTCCCTGACGTTCCTCTTGCCGACCGAGTACCGGCGCATCTTGCGCGACGTGCCGGAGGTGCCGGAGCACGTCAAGCTCATCGGCGAAGAGACGCGCAAGCCCCTGTTCTGCCTGTCGCCACCGATGCGGCACAAGAGGCGCCCGCTCAACGACCTCGCCGGCAACGCGACCGTCGTCTCGTCGAGCAGCAGCACCGCGACCCAGCCGTCCTCCGGCTACCGCGGCTCCTCCACCATGCTCAGCGACTCCTCCTCCAACCAGCAAAACTCGAGCAATACCGCACTGGTGAGTTGTCCCTCGCCTCTACTCCCCTTACTCCCCTACAGGCATTCATCGCTGACTTGTGCCCTTTTTCAAAAAACAGCAGGGCAGCAATCCGCTCTATCTCTACCGCTACGACAGCGTGTCGTCGGAAGCGTCGCTGCTGGGCCAGGAAAAGACAGCCGGCAGACAGCAGCAGCATCAACGCGGAGGTCAGGCGCCCGTCCTGCCGAAGCGCTCGATTTCGCTGGGTCAGGGCAACGATCCGGCAAACGCGCCACCTCGGCCACCGCTGCCGCGCAGTATCCTGCGGAAGAATCGGGCCGCCGCGGTTGCCGCCGGCAAACGCTGCAGTATGTTCGAGATGGGCCAGCTGAACGAGGAGTCGGCCAACGCGGCTGGCAGGGGACGCACCGCCCAGGAGAACAAGCGCATGTCCCTGCAGGAGCCCTATTACATGAACAACGATCTTCAGGTGTACAGGCAGGCGACGGTCCTCGACTCCGAGAAGGACATCGACGAGACCGAGGAGAAGCAGCGCTTCGGTGAGCGTTTTGTCATTGTCCTCAGACAAATTGGTCCTTCTCTTTTAGTTGTTAATTGCAGCTAAACATTTATTTCGATTAAAACAAAAACAATGGAATATTGAGAGCCTGGTACGAGACGAACTGTTTTATAAAACGTGAGACTACGTTGTAGTCTTTTTGTCGGAGAGTCGTATCTATATAAAGAAAGGGAAATTCGCGGAAAACTATTATGAAGATGTAGGTCAACGCGGAAGTTGGGTATCTCTCGTTTATATCGAGTAGCTCTGGAATGGGTCTTTCTTTTTAATATCTCGCCGGTAGAAAATTTAGAAACGAGGTCGCATCTGTTTTTCCTTATATAACGCTCTCGAAGCATTTGCTTAATCGTAAATAATAATGAATTTACTTGGAAAATAGTCCATGTCGTTTACGTAATCGGATAATTATGTTTGAAACAGAGAGATTCCGGCAAATGGAGAACGAAGATTTGGAAAGCAGCGACGAGAACATCAAGCAGCTCGAGGAGTTTTTGAAGCGTAGCGGCTTCTCGTCCCACAGCAGCGAAGGCGATAGCGACATAGATGCCGATTTCAAGTTGCGCTCATGCGTTAAGAGGTTCCTCGCGCTCAAAATGAATCAGGACATATCTAAACTCGTCGAGATGGCCGATTTGCAGAAGAAGACTGTTAGTTTTGCCATCAATGGAAAGCCAAGATATCTAGATACTAAGGTATACACTGATACAAGAATCGTTTTCTTCGTTTTATATCTGCTGTAATGCTTGATCATTCAAATAGCAACTTTGTTTTTTTCAGCAAAATATAATCGAAGAGAAGGAACGGCTCAACGTAAGCGAGGCCGCCGAGATTAATCTCGAACTGCGACCCATGGATTTGGAGGAAAAGAAAAGTAAGAGCACAACGAATAATCCACGCTTTCCATAAAATGACTTGCCAAAGCCCAAAAATTCACCGCGAAATTAATCGAATGACTATTTCAGAATTGATATGGTCGGTGAGCAAGTCGGTGGACAGCTTAATGAATTTCTGGAACAGCGAGCCGGTGCGCAGCCGAACCGGCTACAACGATCGCAACGAGTGCTCACAGCTATGCCTCGGGCAGCTCTGTCCTGCTCTCTACGCCGTCATGTCCGACGGCCTCAAGCCCCACCTAAACTCGACCTTTGGGCCTATTGCCAATAGCGTATGGCAAGTCGTCGAGGCATCCTCCCAGCAGGGCCCACTCACCAAGACCCTCAACGATCTCGTGCAGAAGATCAACGGCGAGGACTTCATAACCGAGGGCATGCTCAAGTTCCACGCGTTTGTTTTTGGATTGTTGAAGTAAGCCAAATTTGATACCTGGTATTACCGAGTTGGCGATTGTTTATATCGGCTCGACGCATATTCTCATACTCAACCTTTTTATTTTTCCCCTTTCTGTTAACAGTCTGCGCGCGCTCGACGCTTGGTTTGCCTATCTCTGCACTCGCGAGTCAATCTTGCGCAAGCATTACAGTAATACCAGCCTGTTCGTGGGTGCGCTCAGCTGCGCCAGCAGTCGCGAGCTCATCGACGCCTTTCTCAACATCCTCCAGCCCTTGGCCTTCTGTCCGTTCCAGCTGGACCTGCTTTACCAGTACCGCCAGCTTCACAATAGCTTCGGCCAGGCGAACGTAATGAACCTCGAAACGCCAGCGCCCACGCCGATCGCGACGACACCGACGAAGACTTGCAAATCCCAGGCGAGGCCCAAGTCCTGCGGCATTTACGACGCTAGACAGCAATACGATGCCGCGGACAGGCGAGCCGACGAGGAGGCCAAGCGACGCTGGAGTCAACTTCCACTCAGCACACCCAAACATCTCGTTTTCGACAGGCTCGAGGACTCGGACGACTACACCGATAGTCTCGAGCACTCGCCCCTCAACCGAGCTAGTCCCAGAAGGAACGTCTCAGCCAAGCCTCAGTCAAAGCTGGCTGATGTCAAAGGTACAATAATGAGAGTTATTCATCACAATTGAAATATCTTGTTATTTGTAGTTTCTCAAGCAAGTACTATTTTTTCACGTCATTAGATCCAATTTCGCGTCGTGAGGAGAAAGTTGAAGATGAGACGATGACGGTATCGCCAGGCGAGACCAAGTTCCGCAAGCTTCAAGAGAAATGGGAGCATCTTGGCCGCGACGAGCCCAGCACTAACACAGCCCCATCCGGCACTAACAGTCCAACTCCCAGCCCGAAGGAGCCGCAGCCTCCCACCACCCCGTCCCCGACGACGCCAACCCGCGCCGCTCCCGTAAGCGTCGGCAAGTCCAAAATCCCGCGGCCCCTCCTCACCTCGCCCACCAAGATCCCCTCCAACTTGCCCGTTCCAGTCCGCTCGGCCAAGTCTCCCTCGGGCATTCCCTCCCTGAAAAAGCCAAGTGTCGTCGTCGGCGGCGGCACTGCTGGCAAGGCTCAACCCACGGCAAAGAAGACTCCAGAGGCAAGAAGCGCGAACTGCAAGGACTCGCCCCGGCGAACGAGCCGGCTCGATCAGGATGGCACGCCCAGGCCTCATCTCACTCGGCCCAGCTCGCTACCGTACAAGACCTACGGGGCAAGCGCCAAGGAGAAGAATACCGTGTCGCCGCATCGCCGGGCCGCCTCGACCTCTCTGCCGAGGCCCCATTCGATCGCCGGTCCGCCCAGGAACTTGCCGCCGAAGCAGGCACCAAAGTACGACCTGCCAAACTGCCTTTATGCTTTTTAAATAATCAATCGTCCAACTAATAATTGACTCTGTTTGCACGACAGGAGCGTACGCACGCTGACGAGTAAGCCACAGTCCGCGGATGGTCACTTGTCCTTCAACGAGGGCGAGAAGCTGAAGGTGATCCTCGAGGTCGACAGCAAGTGGCTGCTGTGCGCGCGAGGTGAGCGCAAGGGCCTGGTGCCGCGGAGCTGCGTCAAGCCGGTCCCGACTTAGCAGCCGACCGCTGTCCAGCCGGTCAACTGCTACAGCCGATTCTACTAGTCGCTGGCGTCGGTCGGCCAAATGTGTACATATAGAGATGTGAGCGCAAGCGCCAAGGGCGAGGGAAGGTGCAGGGCCCGGAGCGAGCGGCTTCGCTGATTTTGGCGTTTCTTGTATTATTCGAGGAAAGAGATGCTATTACTTAGCCGATAGCAGATGTTATGTCACTAACGTCGCCATTTTTATGATTATCATTATCATTATTATTATTATTACGATTATAATGAATAATATTATTATGGTTATCATTTAAGCGATGATATATAAGCGAGAGAGTAAGATTGATTGACGTGTTGATTAAATGATATAATGATGCTTCGTTTATATATTGACAAAGTATAGTGATGTAAAAGAGAGTATAAACGGGATAAGCGAAAGAGTCAGCAAAAGTTTAATTAACGCGATTTTTCGATGTTATTATTACCGATAAGAGTATATAAATATATACATATTATGTATTATTACATGATATATATGAAGGAGAGCAGGCTAAAAGAATAACGAGACAGACGAGATTAGGCGGTGATTAACGAAATAAAAAAGTATAGTCGCTAGTCAACCTGTAGGCTTTCGAACCAGAATGTATTTAATTATTACGAGCATACACAGCTATTTATAACCCATGATGTAAATATATACAGCAAAGAGATATGATGAGAAAGATAGAGGTTAATGATTATCGATAATAATTAATAACTTATATGATATATATATTATGTATAAATGTAACTGTGATGATAGCTTGTAGACGAGTAAGATTCCGGCGGAAATCTTGAAAGAAGGATGCATATTATTCGAGTCCCTCTTTTTAATTCTCCCCTTCGTTAATACGTATGTATTATGCTTCGTATTCGCAGTGGAGTATTTTATTTCTTATGATTTACTCTCGAACCTTTGTACGACTCTTTTTTTTTACGCTCCTTGTGATTTATTATCATTGTTATTATTATCATTCGGCGCACAAGTATATTTTCATTTTTAAATTTCTTTCAGCTAACATTTTTATTCCGATCGCATGAAGTAATACGTATGACGTTTAAAAGAAAACAAAAAATAATAATGAAACAGCAACGGCGCCGAAAAATTATCAGTCTGGCGTCTTGTGTTTTTTACTCGCTTTATGTATTCCTCGGCATGTGACAAAAGTAAGGAGTATTATTAAGCTAATAAAATTTATCTCAAATATTAAGATACTGGGGCTTCTTGTGTTCGTTTTATTTTTCACTCACCTTATATCGTTCTTCCTTTCCTCTCGAACAAAACAATAGCTTATTAGCATTCAGCAATAAAATTTATAAGAAAAAAGAAACATATTAATGCAGTGGGATGATCCGTTGACTTTTGAAGTTCCATAAACGAATACTATTAAATAATAAAATGAATACAATACGATATTAATGTCACTTTTAAAAAAAAATCTTTAATGCAAAAAATATTACAATATATAATAATACATTGAATTGTGCTTACACGATATAAGATCTTTGCATACACAAACTCTCCATATTTTTTTTTAACCGTTTAGTCAATACTAACTTTAACGCAATTCTCTTTTTTATCCGTTTATTTTTTTTCTCGACAGTTTAATCTACATTAAATACCCTGGAATATCAAGAGTCCACGGTCATCTCGAAATAAATCGTTTAAAAAACAGTCCTTATACACCAAGTAAACTTCTAGACGTACACTGAGAAAAGGAAAACTTGATAATTTTATAATGTAGCTTTATTTTTACTTATTTTCCAGTATCCAAAAAATGACATTTTAACTATTTTGTTCTTTCAAATGAAGCCTTAATTTTCTTACTCTAGCAAACATTAAAATTGTGTCCTTATCGATACCTCATTTGAAAATACAAAATTGTCGGATGGTCAACGACACAAAGAATTCAATTACATTTTTTTGTCTTTTCATATCTTTCACGGAAATCTCGCTATAAAAAATTTACAAACAGAAAAAACAACGTAAAACAGCTTATCTATAATATGTATATATATATATATTCTATATATATTCTATTAATGTCTATGCATGTTACGTAGAAAATGGGCAATGTTTTTTTTGACGTCCTCATTTATCCATTTAAGAAAAAACATTCGATTTCGTAAAGTATATAACTATTGCATTGGTTCTTTGCGCTGGGCGTGATGGATCTCGGAGGTAAAGTCACCAATACCCTCCTCGTATTTTTGTTCGACATTATATTTACTACATTGTTTTGTAGATCGGTACTCGATCCGCAGTGTGTAATTTTGTGTCTCTGTGTTAACATCGATGTCTTCAACACTGTTACAATTCTACACGATTCTAAACATGATTTGAACACATTTAGATTAAATTCACTGTTTTCAGGCTCATTGTTTTTTCCTTCATTCGCAATAATAATAATAATAAGTCTCCAATATTCCGATTTATTGAATTATTTTATTTACAGTCAAGCTACACACACTCTCTCGATTCGACTAGGGTGCGGATAAAGGACGAGTCATCCGATCATCAAAGTCTTTGTATCATTTTACCACAACGATATACGAGATATACTATATGTATATATATGTACGTATGTAAAGAAAAAAAGAAAAAAAAACAAAAAGAAATATTGATTCTCATGGCGTCGATGCACTGGTCTACGCAATTCAGCCAATTAATCATTTCTCACCCTTGCAATTAGAAGAAAAAAAGGAGGAAAAAAAAACATATTATAATCAAACAAATCGCTTAATAGCATATATAAAATCGCTTATTTTACAACTAGATTAACAATCGAGTTCATCATTGACGCTCCATTATCTGACCCTTCCGCCGAGTTGACCCTCTAAATCTCAAAATAATCTAATATAAAATAGTTTGACAATCTAAAATAGTTCAATCTCTAAAGCTCGCGCTCGCTCGCGCACATATCTGCGGCGTCTGTTCGCGAGAGCTAGACTGACGAATGTGTATATTTAGCCGAGCCTCCGCGATCGCCGGTTGCGGGGAGGCCGAAGCTTTTCCGTCTATGTGGATTCGCAGTTTCAAAGAGATTCGCGTGCGGCCGCCATTGGGAAAACGAACACCAGGGTGGGCAGACTAAGAATGGACGACGGGGAGAGCAGGGGGCGGGGGACGAGGATTGCGTATAAAAGTTGTACTGTTTTTAAAATTTCATCACAGTCGAGTGCCTTGGCCCGGGGAATTTCAAGTCGAGGGCTGCAGAGCTTGCGATTTACGGTTAATTTTAGCGGCTTTTCGAGAAGAGGAGGCTCGGCTCGCCCCGACGGAAGGGCGCAGATTTTTCGGCGAGGTCACGCGTCGGTTGGTCTTGCTTCTTCGTTTTTTTTTGCAACGGTTACAGTCGGCTTGGATAAAATTTCCTCGTAAAAGCGCGTACAAACATCGTGGGCTTTTTTTTATTCATTCGTTTGTTCATTTATTTATTTATCTTTTTTTTTGTATTATTTTCATAATAATTTTTCATGTAAATTATTAGTAGACCTCTAAATTAATTGTTTGAACGTACGTGTTAAAAGCTATGTACAACTTATGGAAAATTAACAGTAGATATACCCTTTATAACCGAACTTATGATCCTTATATATTTACAAAAACTTCATGATATATACGCGAGCTTACTAATAACTTTTTTTCTCCCTCTGTCTTTCTTCCTTCTTCTTCTTTTTTTATTTTTCTTTCAACACAACTGATTTTTCACTTCGCAGATAAGTCTATATGTACGAACGAGTCCGATCAATCTCTGGCTAACATCGATAAACTGCGGATGATTCGTTAGATTCTAGAGTCGGTAAATGTTAATATATCTTAATTCCGAATAAACATGGTCGGACAGTCATCGTCGTCTATTTATATCGCTTAGAAAAATACACACGTTAAATTTTCGAAACGCAATTGCATATGTGACGAAATAAGAGAAAAAAAAGAGAGGAAAAAAAAGAAAGAACAGTATTATGCATCTAATGCTTACGCGAAACTGTACATAGAATATATATTTGTATAATAAAATAAAACGTCGATTTAAACGGCACACGTCTCCATAACGCGATGAGAGAGAGAGAGATAGATTCGTTAAAAAAACGATACGAGCTGAGACGACTGCTGCTGCTCGGTCCTGGCGATGATTGCCCGACGCGTCCATTTACTCAATCTTTCTCCCTTTCTTTGTGCTCTAGCCTACGCGCGCACCTTGAGCTCATGAAAAATATGCTTGTCCCGTTCTCGTCGTGTCCGACAGTCCGATATGTCTGAGTCATGTGCGGGAATAAACAAAAGTGACAATATGCTTCCGCGCCGATCAATCGACCGCGGCGATTTCGCTTGGACCTCCCATCCTGCACAAGACGTGTTCCACGTACCGACGCACAGTGAAAGAGAGAGATACACGCAAAACGCTCGGCTCTCGCTGATGACGATTATTTGATCGCTTTTACTAATAATCTGCTTTTCATTTGGCACCGTCGAAAGCTGCGACAACGCGTACAGGCTTTCGACCCTCGAATCTCGTCCAGTCGTACAAGCAACAAAGAATTTTCGAGCTTTGGCAGTTTAACGAGACTTAAGGACCATTCTCTTTTTCAACGTCAAAATTTGCTTTTCCTTTGCATGGCGAAAAATGAAAAGATCCTTAAAATTCGGAAAACTTGAGAAATTCGAGAAATTAATAAAAACGCTGGAGAATAAAGCGTCGGTGAACGAAAATACAAGCTTATTGGGAAACGTAGGATTACGATCGTGTAAGCAACGACTTTTTCTTTTGCGCATTTTTGGAAGACGAACGAAGGATCGTCGGCTATTTTAATATTTTCCTCACGCGAGTTTATGTAAAAACAGGGCGGACATTGCTCTCTGAATTCGCAGTTTGTACAATTTACATCTTGACAAGGATTCGACGCAACGGAGTTTCATTCTTATCTTCTTTGCTCTCGACAACAGTCGTAGCAAAACCTTTTGTATTTTGTCCGAGCTCGGAAAATCTTGTAAAAACGAGGCTTGAGTTTAAACGCTATTACGCCTTTCTCATTCATTTTCCTTTCATTTTCATTTGAAATGATTTGAACAATTTGTTTCAGGCGATTCATCAGATTATTGTTTACTGAAATTTTTAAACTTCGATCAGAATTTATGTACAAAGTTGTCGGCTATTGTTAAAATATCATGAAACTCATCTAACGAGTGTGTAACACGCTCATTTTTGTTTGGTGAAACATTCATTTGCAGTAATACAAACTATTCAAAGCATTTAGCTTTTCTCTTAGTAGTACAGCCATTTCGTTTTTCTATAAATATTTTCTAAATATAATTGTTATTTGATCGATAGTTCTAAATGATTTCTCTATGATAATTATTTGATGAATCGCCTTGAAAGAGAAAGTTAAAGAAAAATGATTTAGCTTTAGTCAAAATATACGAAAAGAATGTAGGAAATACCATCGGTACTAATTTTGACAATAGAACTGTTATAATGAATAATGTCTTAATGAATAATTTCCGTTGTTTTAATTTTTCTATGCAAATAACTATTACTGTAACATAATTGTAACTTTTTGAAAATTTTAATCATTTTTTCAGTTATCTTTCCGAATCATCAATAATTAACCGATAGTATTCCTTTCAAGAGGGCCAATCATTTTTAAAATTCGTAAAGAAAAAATGAACATCAAAGACATAGAAGATTGAACAGTGCTCGAGTATGAATACTACCAGGTACATTGTAACAAGATTCATATTTGCAACTTCAAATACCCTTTTCCATTTTATCATTCCTTTTCTTTACATTATATACTCATGCCTCATGATTTATTTAAGGAAATCGTAACTGTATGAGTTGGTTTTCTCACTTATACTTGAAATAAAATATTGCTTATTGTATTTTAAAACTCAAAGTAAGCATCATTACTTGAACGGGTTTCTTTACGAAAATCAAAATTATATAAAAAAATTAAAATAAAAATCTAAAAAAGGATACATTTTTTTCTAATAATAACTACTTAATCAATTTTTCTTTCATTTCAAAACTTATATCTAATGATCTATACACAGAGTTACAAGTTCCTTAAACGTAGTGGCTTTGACAATTTTAAAGAGGATATTTTTACCAAGTTTGTCAATGGGAAACGAGGCTTTATAATAGTGCAAGTAATTTAAGAAAAACGTATTACGATTTTTTCATGCAATGATTTGACTTGATAAAACTTGATTTGTCATTGATTAAAAAATTATTTTTGTATGTAGTGTTACATTATATACAAAATAAAAATCATTGTAAATTTATATATACTTTGCATAATAACACACGTTAGTTTTTTAACTAACTATATTTAAAAATTCATAAAAAAATCTTTAAAATATACTCGATAAAAAATTATTACGAGGTATGGTAATCATAACTTTTAAAGTAAAAAACTAATGCACATAGCAATATAAAAAATGACAAAACATGTAGTTTTCAAATAATGTATGAAAATAAAAAGTTATCTCGTAATAACTTAAAAATCACTCATAAAACATAATTACACACTTTGAACGGAGTAATAATTTTAATGGCAGCATAGGTAGATAAAGTTATCTACAAGCTAACTGAAATAAAAAACGTCATTTACTTGCAATCATATACTTGCACCAAGATTACTAAGTGTATGAATCCATCGTTTCCCATTTAAGACATCACTACGACGTTTTCACTTGTTATATATCTAACAGTAAATTTATCGACTTAAGCTTTAAGTCTTTGTAGAGTTGAATTATTTTTCACATTAAAAGTACTGCTTTAAAATATACTGTACTTTTAACATACAATAACATGTTGCTTCACCTACAAAAAGTCAAACTTACTGAAAGCAGCATGGGAAAACTCATCAGTCAAACCTCAATTATCCTTATAGCTCCGTCGGCTTATGATGAAAAACAATGATTGTGCAATAGTCAAAAAACAAAAAAAACTACGAACTACGAGAAACCATTGATATACATGATACACGCGCGCACCGGCTTACATTCTACATACTGGACTCTTTCGTGGTGAGTGACTCGTTCGTGTTGTCGACACGTATCAAGGTTGATGAGTTGAGTACCGTGCTCCGGCTGAGAGACGCAACTCGTTCCATCACGCACGAGGCCGAAAGCCGCGCTTCTGCATCGTGATCCCAGCACTCCTCCATTGTGTCACATATGGCCAACAATCCCTGTAACAGTGATTAGAAAATATTTTCTGTCTTTGAATGTTCTAATTATTGTACATTATAATTATTTAATTAATTTTTATAAAGAAATATATATACAGATGAATAGAATTAAGAAGCAAACACAAGTTTTACTTGAAACATGTTAGAATGTCTGTAGTAGCAAATTTTTTGTCTTTTAACCAATTTAGATGTACATAGTTGAAGATTTAATTGTAGAGTAGGTCTGTTTCATTTCAGAATGAATAAGTCCTTGAAGTGAATAAAAAATTTGATTAAACTTACTGGGTGTTTGCGCCAAGTGTCCAATATTAATGGTCTTTCTTTTTTGTGAACGACGCTTTCTTGCATATCCTCAAGTGTAGGATGAAGGCCAACTTCTTCTTCAAAAGGTAGCCTGTACTCGCCGATGGGGCCCTAAAAAATATGAATGTGTAATTGCTTGTTACTAGTGATGCACGCTATTAAATACTGAGAGTAGTTATTATAAATAAATCAATACTCAAATTTTAATTACTGATTAAACAGAAAAAAATATCCTCTTACAAAAACATGTGTGTTTACACTTACGTCTTGCACAGTACACCTCGAAGCGAGTTCCCAGAGTACTAGGCCGCAGGCATACATGTCGATGCGCAAAAACGAGTCCCTCGTGAAGTTGATCGCGCCCTCAAGCACCTCAGGTGCCATGTAGCGGCGGGTTCCCACCTGGCCATGGGTGTCACCACACGGTTTGCCCGGATGGAAGATCAACGCCAACCCAAAGTCAGCGATACAGGCGCTCATGTCGTTCTTTAGCAAAACGTTTTTGGATTTGAAGTCACGATGAGCGACAGCAGGCTTGTAGCCGTCGGCTTTGTTAGCCGGAATTTCCTCATGCAGATGCATAAGACCTCTAAAGAGTCGTAAGAACATGTTTTTATCATTCAGGAAGTTACAGATGGAAGGGTATGAATAACTTATAGTACACAAAATTTACCTTGCCATAGATTCAGCAATCCTGCACATTTCCGGCCAAGATACGACGTTGGCCTTGAGGTAGTCACATAGTGAACCCTTTTCATGATAGGCAGTGATTAGCCAAAACTCAGCCTGTAGGTTGTCACCGCGCTTTTCCACGCCTATAAAGCGCAATATATCCTCGTGGTCCATATGCGCAAGCTTAAAAATTTCCTGTTCAGTCTGCCAGGACTGCTTGTCCTGAATTGGAAAGACCTTTACGGCTACAACTTCGGAACGCAACTGTGCCTTCCACACAGCACCAAATCGACCTCGTGCTTTTATTTCTAGCAATTGGATAGGACGATTTCCCAAATTTGGCGATGGCTGCGGCAGCGGTCCTGGCTCGATCGTTGGAATCTACCGAAAATTGTGGTACACATTGTTTATATTGTCTTTTATTGCTATCACCTCTTAGAATAAGCGTATTAAGTAATTGTCGTACCTCGTTAAAGTATCCAAGCTTCTTGCGTCGACAGTAGTAGAATACAAAAATGAGTATGGAAAAGAGAAGAAGGGCAAGTATCGATATCGACAATATAATCGTAATTAACTGTTGTTCAGAGTTTGCAACTGGTTCATATTCTAAAATTAAAATTTTTATTTTGATTAGAAATACATGCACTAATATAAAATTATTGTACAATTATATGTGAATTATTGTTTACCTTGCACAACACGTGGTGGCTGTGTTGTTTGAGGATCCCAAGAAAAGTTCCTGTTACACATGTTCCCATCGCAGCAGCAAAAGAATAGTTGCTTTTTTCTATCAGCACTTTTTTCAACACAGTGTTGCTTGTCATAACATTCTTTGCTGTCCAGAAAACAGCCCTAAAATTTATAAATTTTCAAATTAGAATAAACATCCTAATTAATTGAAGGATAAATTATTCAATTATATTTTCCAAACTAACTTTTAATTTTATTGTTGATTTTTGCGTTGTGCTATCGTACTGCCATAGTACGTAGCAGTGATTCCGCTTGTCAGGATCGTGTGGTCCACACTGTTCCTTTTCGACACAGTCTTCTTTAAACTCACCCCCACACATTGTTTCATTGTAAAATTCACAGTAGGTTGATCCTTTGACATCATGGACACTAATTGGACCTAAAATTACAAATACAATTTTTAAGTGATATTATTAAATTTTTAGGTTTGAGAATAATATATAAAATATTACTTGGTCCATCAACATCATGGGCTCGAATTGGACCTGAAAAACAAATTTTTTAACATTACACATTTTATGTATTTTACAAGTTGTGAATAAGTTAGGACTGTGTAACTTGGTAAATTTATTGGGTAGTGGTGTAATAATAGTAGTAGAAGCAAGTATTTTGAAAAAGGAAGAAGAGTATCAGTTAACTGATATATCTTGATTTAAAAACGCTGAGATCAGCAAACTGAATAACTCTAGCAGACCCGTATTAGGTTGACTAGCGCTTACTAGTTTTTTACTCATTGGGCTAGTATAACAGTAACGTTTGTGATAAGCAAAATACATGATTACAATATCATTTGCAAGTCCATAATTACATATAGTTAGTATATTTATTCAATTCATTCTAAGTTTGCAATCAGAGTTAACTCCCCAGCATTTATCAAGTAGTTAAGAGTTTTGAAGAAACATAAATAGCCATTACATCAAATCACGGCAGTGCGGCAAGGGAAGCTAGAGTTACCCAGTAATCTTCTATTTGATAAGCTCAAAGAGCAGTATTGGGATGTGACATGGGTTGTAAGGTGGGGGAAGAGAATCCAATATGTCAGATGCAAAGTCGCATAATGATACGGGTTTACATTTTTTCGTTTTATTTAAAACGATGTAATATAAGTGAGCTTACACAGAGACAGCTATCACTAAATCGAATTGATAAACTAAATTGAATCGACCTAACTGTAAATTTACGATTCAGTTTGATGAAACGACGAATATTTCGTATATAGAAAATGCTTGTATTATTGTCGATGTTCTGGACTTTGATTTCCGTGAGATCAAAACGTCCTTATGGGTAGAAGCTGCCAGTTTTTGTGGAGGATAATGCAACCAAAAATATTCATTTGGGTTTGATAGATGCAGTACTATGATAGTCGCTCATAACTACAAAATAATCGTAACACTACTATCATAAAATGTCCTACGATCAATTGTACATAATTTTTTTAAAGTTTGAATTGCCGCAAAATTTTGCAATGAATTCGCTTGCGGCGCTACCGTCGCTCAACTCATAGACTTATATGAGCGTAGAATCTTCCTAAAACAACGCTGCAGCAGAATCTCGCGATAAAAGAGAAAGAGAGAAAGACAGAGAACTCGCGTAAGCATCAAAACACGATCGTATAGATAATAATCGGAGCACAGTGTTTTCGACACTATACCAAAACCACAGAGAACTTTGAGGGAAAATCGCCAAGTCGCAATGAAAAAAAAAAAAATGCCAGCAGCAATTGCGGAACCGCGAATTACTTTTGCGATTCGGCAATTACTCTCTTAACTGAAACTTTTCCATGCATAATCGTTTGCTAATTATTTGCGGAATTAAAATCTAATGTTGCTATATCGAATATCGATACACTTCCTAAACTACTAATTATAGAAAAAAAAAAATTCATATTTTTCTGAATTAATTATTGAAGAAGCGTTCATAAAAGAAATAAAATTCATATATTATCTAATTAATTATTTAAAAAGTGTATCGATATTCGATATAGCGACATTAGAATTTTAATTCCGCAATTAATAAGCAAAACGATTAGCGTATGGAAGTTAAAATTTCGTTAGCAAACATTATTAAAACGCCGTTTTTCGAATCCCCGTGGAGACTGTGATTTTTATTTAATTGTGAAAAAAAAAAACAATACTGGCACCCGCAATGGTTTTCATTCAACTAAACAAAAGTAATTACTGGCATTTGTTGTTGTGGCGCTTTGATTTTCCCCAAAGTTCTCTGTGGTTGTACCAAGAACGAAAAAGTAAGCAAAAAAAAAGAAGGAAGAGAAAGAGAGAGAGAGAGAGAGAGAGAGAGAGAGAGACAAAGAGAAAGCATAGCGTAGCCAACTGTTGCCATGCTTTTCAGAGATTTCTCGGGTATCGCATTTCATTTGCATAAACAAATGTGGCCCTAGCCGCGCGCAATCGGAGCTAAAAATACACGTTCGAGATCAAAGGAACCCCTAGCTCTTTCTCTCGAGGGTAGTGATGGAACAGAAGGAGGAGGTGGAGTAGTAGGGTGCGAGAGGACGTGCGCGGGTGTAAGCGCGACGTCGTGGGCATAACCAAAAATAAGAGGCACATAGATGTATACTCACTCAAGAGCCCGAGGATGATGCAGGGCAGGATAACGGCGTAGGCGCTCATCGCGAACGGATCGTTGGGCAGTCACGGCAGAATGTCCGAGTGCTATTAGCCATTAAGCGGCAAATTGCGGCGCGTAGCAATTTTCATGTGGCGGTGGCAACAATGATCGTCGTCGTCGTCTGCAGTTCGGCAGGCATCAGCGTCACTAGCTCCGACTTGGTCAACAGCATCCTCGGCTGAATCAGCTCCTTCCCTTCCTTGGCGCTGCTCCGTCCTCGGAATCATGTCACATATCTAGAGCCGTCCTCCGCCTCCTGGCGGCTGTGTTGCTGCTGCTGCTGCAGGGCCGTTGCTCCTGCGCTTCCTCTCTGCACTTGCCCTCCTCCTCCTTCTTCTCGCACTCCACCTCCGCGCACTTCAGATCTGCCTGTGTATATGTATATCACAGTTCACAGTAGCGGAAACGTAATGCACAGTGCACACACACGCGCGTACACACTGCCGCCCCACAGATGTGCAGCAGAGAGCTCTCCTCTTCTCTGTCTATATATCGGAGTTCGGAGCTTATTTCCACCGACCTCCCCTCATATCCGAGCAAGCGCTGCGGCGCGGCTGAAAGGCAACTGCACACAGGGCCCCAGGGATGATGGTGGAAGAAGGTGGCCGGGTGGGTGGAGGGGGTGAACGTCAATGTTTTGATTTTTACGGAAACTAATAAGTACTTGCTCTCAAGGCTTTGCTCCGGAGCACGACGGGCGACGGGGCGCTTGTGTGGCCAGCACTAGCGGCGACAGCCCAAAGAAGTCGTGAATTTTTTAACCGGCTCTCTGGGCCATGAGGGCAGGGGGGCCGTGGCGGAGAGAGAGAGAGAGAGAAAACCGTGCGTGTGTGTGTACACGAGAGCACGGCCCGCGCGCGAGAGAGACGTCGGGAATACGCGAGGCTAGCGCCGGGGAGAGGTAGCCGCCAGATATAGCCGCGGCTCTCTTTCTCTCTCGTGGGAGAGAGTATAGAAAGAGAGAGATACACGCGCGCAAAAACACACTACAGCGCGCTGGCGACGACGACGTCGACGCGCGAGCAAGCGGAAACGCAACGACACAACGCTCGGGAGCGGGATGGAGATACTCTCTCTCTCTCTCTCTCTCTCGCGTGGAGCGATGAGAGGGGCAGGCCGTGCGCGGGGGCTATCTCTCCCTCTCCGTTATGTGTGTGCACGGATGCTGAGATGTTGATGCTGCAGAGGGGCCAGGCGCTCCTTCGGCCGCGAGAGACACTCTCGCGTTCACCTCTGGATTAAGAGTCAAGAGGGCCCCGCACTGCCGCGTGCCGATATTTTATATTATGGCCTCTCGACGGCGCACGCGGCACACGCACTCTCTCACTCGCGAACACTCGCACTCGAGAGAGGAGAGGGAGACGTCTTCCGGAATGCCTCGGCGGCCAAGCCGAATCGGAGCAGCTCCGTTTTCGGAATCGGAGCCAACGACTGGCTAGGGCGACAGAAGAGAGAGTTCGCCTGCAGACACGATAATAGCCGAGCCGAGAGAGAAGAAAAGGCGGCGCCGTCGTCAGCAGGTCGCTCGGACGGGCTGCGCCATTTAACGCGATGCTCTAGAGCGCTACTGGCACTGCGAGCCTCTACATCCCCGCGCGCGACCCCCTACACACGACGCGCTCGCTCTCGGTCCTCCCTCTCCCTCCGCTCCTACGCACACCACGCATCTCTTTTCCGGGACGTTCCCCGCGCGCGGGACCGGTGGCGCCCTCCCCCTCTCCCCTGCAGCGCCCGCCCGAGAAAAACCGGAGTCTGGCGTTCCGCGTGTTCCTCACCGTGTCGTTTACGGAGCGCGGCGGCGCATGTGTTTTTTTCTCTTCCAACGTGCGCGCTGATAATGCACTGTGTAGTGTAGTGCCGCTGAAAGAGTCACAACACTCACGTGTCATCCCGGCTTCTCTAATTTAGCTTATGCGCGCGATAAGTAATTAAAATGGAGCCAGAAGTTGATACAACCCAAGGAGGATTGAGAGTCGACGGCAGGAGGCCACTCGAGCTCCGGCAAATAAGACTGCGCTTGGGAGTTTTCAGTCAAGCCGACGGAAGTGCCTACATTGAGCAGGGTAAAACGAAAATATTGGCAACTGTTTATGGACCTCATCAAGTTAGAAACTATTTTTTTTTTCTTATGACAAAGCTGCTTTATTTAAAAGGAAAATTTTTGTTTATTTATCTATGCGTTTCAGCCTCGAGGAAAGTCAGCCAGTAGCATAACAAAAGCAACAAAGGGTATTGTCAATTGTCAGTTTAGCACGGCAGTGTTTAGTTTTGGTGCTGGTGAAAGGAAGAAAAAGCCAAGAGGAGATAGGAAGTCGCAAGAACGGTCTCAGCAATTGAGGCATGCTATGGAAGCTATTATAAATTTAGAACTATTTGCCAAGTCACAGATTGATATATTTGTTGAAGTTCTTCAGGTTGATGGTAGTGAATTTTGTGTTGCTGTTAATGCAGCAACACTTGCCTTAATTGATGCTGGTATACCCATCAAGGTAAAGATTAAATAAAACTTTTATTAGATTTTTAAAGTTCATACTCTGTAATTATTTCTCAAACTAAAATACTGTGAAATTTTTTAAGGATTATGCCGTGGGTTGTTCTATCACAGTTTCTGATAAATTGTTAGGAGATGACGATGAAGGAAGTCAAGGAACAGGAATTTTAGATGCTAATTGGGTTGAGGAGTGTTCTCCAGGTGTTACTTTATCAATTGTGGCTTTACCAAAGATTGTGGATGAAACGGAAACCAAAAGTTCTGTGATTCTAGCACATGGAGCAGGTCAAAGGTTGCATTTATCACAGCTTGAACCCTTAAGATTAAGAGCACTTCAAGGTTGCAAAGACATAAGAACTATAATTGATCAAGCTGTTAAAGATCATTTAGAAATATTTGCTGTTACTACAGCGTTAGACAAATAAGTTTAAAGATTATTAGTTTAATAAAAAAATTTTTTTACAAGAACAATATTGAACAATTATTAAATATATTCGGCTGTAATACCATTTTATAAAATTCTAGTAAACCTCTTATAAAAATATATAAATTGGCATGTAAAAAGCGAATAACGAATGCAACATTCTGGTCTTGTTGAACAAAACCGTGAAATGTCGTTAAAAATATTATCTCAAACGACTCTCAAAGTGATTTAATTTCTTCTTTTTATAATGCTAGATTCATTCAAAGTTTTGCATCAGGGTGCCTTTCCACTATCATTCCAACTCCCTGCAAATAAGATAATTAAATAATTTGCATGACTAAAAAAAGAAAATCTTTAATGACTTGTTTCATTACCTGTCCTCCAGCAGCACATGCTGCAATCAGACCAAATTGCTGATCTTCTTTAATTAACCTATTAGCAGTGTGAGTAGTCAGTCTAATACCAGTTGCAGCAAATGGATGGCCAATGGAAAGAGAACCTCCCCATGCATTCCATTTTTTTAAATCAGGAACTCCTACTTTTTGCGACCGTTTCAAATAGGTTTTAGCAAAGAAGTCAGAGTCAAGTGCTTTTAAATTAGCTAAAATTTGAGCTGCAAATGCTTCATGCACTTCCCAAACTCCAATATCCTTTAGAGTTAAACCTGCTTTGTCCAAAACCTAAAAATTACAATAATAATATTTTAATTCACTTATAATAATGATCTGTAGTTTGATATTAAAAATTTGTTCTGTGTACTTTAGGAATAGCATAAGCTGGTCCCAGTAGAAGCTGATCTTTAGGATCTTGAGAAACATATACAAAATCTCTAATATATGCTTTGGGTTTTAAACCAAGCTGTTTAGCTTTTTCTTCTGTCATGATTAATCCAGCAGATGCTCCATCAGTCAGAAATGATGCATTTGCAGCTGTCACTGTTCCATAAGGTTTTACAAAAGCTGGTTTCAATTTTGCCAACTGTTCTTTTGTTGATACTCTAATGCCATTATCCTTTTCCACAGCGTTTTTAACACCTGGTACTAATAAAATTGAAAAACAAAAATTAACAAAAATAAAAATTATAAAAGAAAATTTTATTATGAAAAACAGTTCTTTTACCAACAAATGGAATCATATCAGTGAAATGTCCATTTTGATGTGCTTGGGCTGCCAAAGTGTGTGAGCGTAAAGCATAATCATCTTGTTCTTGTCTAGAAACATTGAATGCTGCCGCAAGCCTGTCACCACTGTGACCCATAGTTTCATTCGTAGAGAATTCAGCTACAGCTGGTAGCTAAAAAATAAAATTCAAGTTATTTATTTTTTAATGCATTTATTTTTTTATGGAAATGAAAAACGAAAAAAAAACTTACATCAGGAACAAAATGACCTGGTCTTATAGAAGCAAGTAGAGAGAGTTTTTGAACGGGAGTCTTAGCTTTATTTGCTCTCAACATCAAGGATCTCATAGCTCTGCTGTGTCTAATTGGTATGTCAGACATAAATTCAACTCCTCCAGCAACAACAGTATCATAAACACCAGAATTAATATATCCTACACCTGTGGTCAAAGCAACATTGCTGCTAATGCAAGCCATAGTAACTGTATGGGCTGGAGTGTGTTCACTGAAACCAGCAGCTAAAGCAGCTTCTCTAGCAATATTGGAAGTTCTTACTTCTTGCATTACAGTGCCGTAGGTTACATAGTCAATAGCTTCCTTAGGAATACCAGTTTTTTTTTGCAGATTGCTTGAAATTAAAAAAATATATATAATCAAAACATAGAATTACAAAAAGTTCATTTGGTATATGAGTACATTTTTCTAACATTTATAAAACTACTTAGTTAAGCATTGAAAAATTTCCATACTTACACAAGAGATTCTCTGGCAAGGTCATGTGCTATTAGTTTGCTGTAATCGGTGTTTGATAACAAGAATGGAGTTCTAACTCCATCAATGTATACAATATTTTTCTTTCCTGGTGCAGATGGTTTTGATACACTAGTTGCATAGCTATTCCTATTGGAACGTGATGGTAGCCAGATACAAGTTGCTGTGAAAAAAAACACATCAACATTAATGGAACTGCAGTTATTTATAACAAAAATTGGGTCGACAATTGAAGAAACAAAGAACAAAAAAAAAAAGAAAATGACAAATAAAAGAATGTAGACCGATAACCATTTGACATAGTTATTGCATGGAACTTTTTATATATGGACGCGTGACTACCAATTCACGTTGATTAATCAGTTTGCAGGAGTCTATAGTTTGGCGGGACAACAAGGAGGTCAAACAAAATGACACGGTTAACAAATAAAAAATAATTATCAACGCTATACCTTGAGGCGCAACGTGACTGAGGCGCGGCAGATTCTTCGCCATAAGTCCTGACATCTTTTCTAATCCACGAAATCTCCGGGTCGCTGGAGGTTATGTGGCAGTCCTTGTCTGATTGAGCTAGTGCAAGAATTCCCCCGGAGAAGAGAGAGAGCCGGAGGAGGGAGTTGGTGTGGCTAGCTCTTTCGTGGAAACGATAAAGCTGTTATGCAACGACTCGTCTGTTTGGCCAAAGCCTGGCGAAAAACGAGTGTTTGTCGAAGAAGAAAATCCGCGGCTCTTCGCTGAGTTCGCTGTTCTCCGGGAGACTTGTTGCGGCGACTGTCTCTCATGGACTTTGCTCACCGACGTCACTACACTCTTTCGCTAACGGATATCCACATCCATGTTCACATATACACGGGTCAGCGATTGGTTTAATGCTCCATTGTCGGCAGTGTGCGTGCGATGTGCGCTGCTTTCGTGAATATACTTTCGCGGGGCTCTGCAGCTATTTAAATGTGATTTTATTGGTAATCTTTGCGCTGCAATGTCGCTGTTCTTGTGATTATAGGTAAGTGAAATATTAAAATAAAGATTTTCTATTGGTTGCTTGACAATAATAATCTCAAGCGCGTAATCGGTAATTTAATTTATAATCAAGTCAATACAGTTCATTGGGAAAAGTACGATTCGTATCGCGCCAAAATTTTAGTGCAAAACATTAACCCATTAAGGGGATAGTAGCGCTACACCTAAACCTCAAGAGTTTTTACGTATGTAAGGTGGCGTAGCGGCGTCCGCAGACGGACCCCTGGCCATAAAAAGAAAAAGAAAGAAAGAAAGAAACCTGAAGAGTAATGCTTTTTATAAAACTAGTTTAAACGAGTAATTTTGATCCTATATATCAAATTACTTACATAACAATGTGTAAAATCAAAAAATACAACAATTTATTTGTAAAGAAACACAAAAAACTAAAGTTGGTATAAACTTTTATTTTGTCTGTACCGCTATATAGCTATACAAATAACATTAGGATTGAACTTTATTTTGTTAAAACTCCTAAACGGTTAAGCTGAGCTACTTGATTTTAAAATATGTTACGCACAATGTAATCTTTTGTAACATATTAAATTTTCAGAAAAGCTTAAATTTTTTATAGTTTTTATTGACAAAAAACTGCTTCCCCCATAAAAGTATACGTTAATAAGAAATTAAATATCTCGGCATTTTGGCTAAGATGACAGTTACACTCCGATCTTAGCCGAGGCGCATCTCGGCATATTGGCTAAGATGACAGTTACACTCACATCTTAGCCGAAACTCATCTTATCAGGTCTGATACGATGACAGTTACACTCCCATCATAGCCGAAACTCATCTTATCAGGTCTGATAGGATGACAGTTACACTCTTATCTTAGCCGAAACTCATCTTATCAGGTCTGATACGATGACAGTTACACTCCGATCTTAGCCGAAACTCATCTTATCAGGTCTGATACGATGACAGTTACACTCCCATCTTAGCCGAAACTCATCTTAT
>JAPYYQ010001954.1:0-25089 GCA_030522585.1 Anagyrus pseudococci | reverse complement strand
AACTATTAAGTGATAAAATATTGTGTTATTACCTTTAAAAATAAAAAAGTTGCATTCAATTTTTAATTTTGATTTTTAATAGTATCCGGCCCCCTTAAGTACCTTATTTCTTTTTCAATATAATGCGACTCTATTTATGAGAGGCTTGATCGAACGTTACGTGAAAAAAATTAAGATATCAATAGAACGTACGGCCGGATTTTTTCACGTTTGAAAAGGGTGAGAAAGTCCGCGGGTATATTAGTCCGAGCAATTGATAAAATCACTCTTGGCGTCTCATAAATTGCTCGCTATTGATTCATCTCAATAGGAGCTCGAGCCGAGCATAAGCATTTGATTTTCTTTTTTGTATACGCCGCGAGAGCGAGACTCTCGACGTTAATGTGACACCAATAGCGTAAAAATAAAGACTTAACACGATTTGTAACCGAGAGTAGTCGTCTCGTTATAGCCGTCTCTCTAGAATGGCATCATCGAGTCTATCATCAATTGGGGGCCTCCTTTGTTGTTTTGAAAATAAAATTAACCTCGATTCTTTTTTTTTTTTTAACGTCGCGCATAAAGGCAAATCCTTTCTTCCCCGCGTGTATAATAAAGAGCGAAAATCGTAAACGTTAGAGCATTATATTACGCTGGAACTTTCACGGCCCGGCTATTAGACTATACAATATCATACTCGTCGCTGTAAGCATACACATACACAATTACAACACGAAAATGACATATCATTACGAAATACGAAAACGTCCTCTCAACGAGATCAAGTGGCATAATACTTGCACAGTCCAAGCCATCAGTTAAGAAAAACCGCTCTCTCTCTCTCTCTCCGCGATAATAACCAGCTGGCCAATCGTTAGTCTCAATTATAACGAGAACATCGCCGACTCTCGCGAAAATTACCAGCCGTCGCCTGCTTGAGGGAAAAAGGGAGAACGGACGATCGCAGCTTTATCTTAACGCTCGGCACTTGGCTGCGTGACAGATCGAAGTAGGGAGATAAGGGCGCGTGGGTTGCACGGAGTCGTGAGCGGGGCCCGAGAGCGATTAGCTCTCTCGCGCGCTGCCTGTCGATATATCTGCTATGCGGATGCCAGCCTGATAAAAGGCAGATCGGCCATTCTTGTTTTTTCCTTCTCATATAGTCCGAAGGTCGGGCCCGCACGCGTCTCGCTTTTTATTGCAGCCGCAGAGAGAGAGAGAGAGAGAGAGCAGAGCGGGATCGGGGCACCCGCACCACCGTATCGCCTTGCGCGCGTCGTCCCTCTCTCTCTCGAGTGCATTCCCCCCCCCCCCATCTTTCTGTCTTGGCAGACTGCATCGTAACGCAAGATGAGAGATATACGGGCCGTTTTCGAAAAACCTGAGACGGCTGCTTTGGGCCGCTCGCTCGTCATTCCGGCGTGCATCAGCTCCTCTTGGCTCTATTCGTTGTCAGCTATCGCTCTGTTACGTTTCGACGTCTGCCCTTCCGAAAGGCCTCTCTCGACGTCTCGGCTGGAATGATTTGCGGCGGAACTGCGGGGCATTGTTGCATTATATCCCGATGAATACGAAGAGGTAAAATACTTCTGAGAGACTGTAAACGAAGAATTGAAGATTATATTGTGGCATTTGTGCGATATACGTGTATAACATACAAGAGGAAAAGTATGCTGCAGCGGCTGCACGATTAATGGGCCGCGATGAATGAATGGTTTTTATAAACCAACTCGCGCAAATGCGTGTATTGCGCGATATTGTATGCGGATTAATTATTGTGTAATTATATGCGGACACCGAGCTTACGTGCCGAGGTGTAGTAATAGTTATTATATATATGTTTGAGTGTCTAAATAAAAGGAGTTCTTTTAAAAAAGGAAAATAATCGACTTTACGGTGTTGTGAGAAAATATAAATTATGCCAGATTATCGGGGGACTGAACGTAAGGTTTTTCCAGAGATAAAGGTATTTTTCGTCGGCCCGGAGAAACGTGGGCAGTTGATAAAACGATCTGCGGATTTATTCGACGATATCTTAATAAAGTCATCTAGATTCGACAATTACGCGTTCATTACATAAATTTTCGAAATTTTATCAGAAATATAAGCTAATGCGTGCCATTGATAAAGTATGATAAACGAGCGTTAGAGCCGATTTAGCCGGAGTACTTTCGAAGTAAAGATAGATTATAAAATATCGTTATTTTACCAGTATATTTAGAGTACTTTCACCTTAGACGACGCGAACTGCGAGCGATAAATAATCAACGAGGCAGTTTCATATACATATACATTTTTTATAACGCCCGTCGTTAAATTTGATAAAAAAACAACGAAAATTTGAGCAGCTGCCCCCCCCCCCCCGCTTTACTACACAAAGTTCCTGGGGGTCATTAAATTTGTTCTTTTTCAACGCGTTACTCCTCATAAACATAATGCGCTATTCAAAATTATAAATAGTTCACACTGTTATATACAACTTTACTGCCTACTTCCTCAAAACAGAGGCGAGAAGAAAAAATAAAGCGAAAACAGAATGATAAAAAAAACAGAAGTAATGGAAAACTAAAGAAGTCAAAGAAGAAGCTAGCGGGCATTAATTTTCTTCAGGGAGGCGCCGGGGAGCCTCGTGCGCAGAGCGGCAGCCATAAAAGAGCCGAAATAGGACATTAGCATAGCCGCGTCCTTCTAATTAAGCCGATGCTAAAAAGCCGCGCGGCTCGACCTTCCCGCGTCCGCCTGCGAGCCACACACTATTTTCCTCTCTCTCTCTCTCTCTCTCTATCTTGAGAATCCAGAACGCACTTCCGTCCGACCACGTTTTCCAAGCGACCAAGTCGAAAAGCTCCGAGCCGGCAGCAGGCTCGTTAAAATCTTCCGCTGATAAAATAACGTCGGCACTAGCCGGCCACCTCTTTCATCCTTAGCCCCCGATTTTCGGTAGAGGGTTATTGGCCCTGCTACTTACTCGCACACAAGCACGCGTGACGACGATCATAAGGAGGGGGTGCCACGGGCGCGAATTAACGACGTCACGTCGCGCGCGACGTTTCGGCGTAGGCGCCCGCGCGCATGATAATTCAAGGTATTATACGGTACACACACGGCTCGGATTTATCGGCGGCGTTGCACGTTTGATTAAGGCGCCCCGTTGCTGCGCGCATAAATCGGTATTCCGCCTGTATAAATACTCTTTCCTTATTTTTATTTTCTCCTCGAAACGCCTCTCTCTCTCTCACACAATGGCCAACTGTAACTTTACGATAAATTTCACGTGCTTGGAAAATTTGTTCATCTCCCCCTCGCGTCTTTTCTCTTCTGCAGGTCGTTAAGTATGTTTCCGATGAAGATTGTGAATTATTGGAGTCTTTCGACGATTCTTTTAGATTTTCGGGCAGCCAAGTGCGCATAGTTGCAAAATTTCATCTCAAACAATCGAGACTCTTGGATAGTCTATCCTCGGAAAATTAGGTTTTACATTCGAAAAAAGTAAAAATAATTGAAGAACGGGGCTATATATTTTAAAGCGGTGCATATGCCAGAGTAAATAAAGTAAGAGACAAGGCGGCTAGGACAAATCGATTTTCACGTTGAGACTTTTACAACAACCGTTTTGTCCGTTACGAAAATAGTTCATTCCGAAGCTGGGGGGATCATAAAATAATTCCGGTTATTTATTTAAAGCGTATAAAAGCCCGTATAGAGTCGTGGCGCATAGGTCCGTCGCATCAAGCGCCAAGCCAGAGAAAGAGAGACGGTAAAAACCAAATATTTTCTAATGCACGAATTCAATTATGCGACGAGGGCCGAGGCTAAAAGTCGCGTAAAGGTCGCTCGTAAAGTACGGAATTTATCGGGGCGATAACGAAAAAATCAAGCGAGAAGCGCGCATAGAGCGGGGCATCAGGTTGAAGGGCCGATAAGCCACGTCCAACGGCTCTCTGGCGTTTTCTATATCCGAATGGTCTTGCGTATTACGTCAAACGTACGTCCGCGGAGGCTGCGGTCGAGAGCTTATACGACGGATCGTAAACGAGACTCTGCGAGCGGGCGCGTATACATGTGTGTCCATGGACGCACAGCTGTCGCGCGCGCACCCGCTATAGATCGATATCTCGTGCTTTCCTTTAAACGCCGCGCCGTAACGCTCCGCCGAGGTAAACTTTCGAACCCGCGCGCTCTTTTTTCTCTCTCCCTCCTCTTGCACGTACAATTTTCCTTTCTTTTTTCTTTTTCGCCGATCGGTGTTATCTTGCGGTAGCGATGGTACACGCTAAATTTAGAATTGCTTCGGTGTTTGCAGGGAGAGAGCGGCCGGTCGATCGGTTTGGTTTTCTTCAACGGATAATGCCAAGTCGAGGCATTGATGTAGGAAGTGTATGCCCTGGTAATGGAAATTTTGTTTGCGGTAAACAGACTCGCGTGTGGAATCTGAGACTACTAGTCTTGGGAGGTTGTATTGTAGTTCGGCGGTAAGGCGAAGCGAGAGTTTTTCCGGAATAGCGCTTTACGGGCTTTGAGCAAATAAAATCAATGAGAGACCGCCGTGTTCACCGAGAGAGGCTTTGCTTTTTTTTCGATAACGGCCGTACGAAATAATACAGGTTTTTTATATTTCAAATAACATCATGGTAATATGCAAATTACAATTGGGGGTTGTTTTTAGAAATCCGAGTAGCGCAGAAATTATATTAACGAAGACAAAGAAAAATCATAAGTACTGGTAAAAAAATGAATTACTTATGGGCAAAGAAAAAAAAACAAGCTTAAAATAAAGCTATTGAAGATGCGAAAATAAATCACAACTACAGCTATACAAGAGGAGAGTATACCTCACAAATGAAAATTGAATATTCCCCGAACGTGTGTTTATACCGGCTCGAGCGCGCTTTCTCTCGATTCATCGATTTCCGGCCGCGTCAAAATAACCTCGGCTCTCTATCTGCCTCTCTCGTTTTCACTAGTGGTATATATCGCGTCATCGCTTAATCTCATTATTCAAATTAATAAGTTTCCCGCTCACGTCATTTAATCGAAGCCACGTGGAAAAAAATAAAGGAATAGACGAGAAGGAAAAAAAATTCAACGCGACACGCGCAGGTATATAAAGCTTCGACGGGATTATAATTTACGGGAGTAGGAGGGGGGAGGGACGATCAATTTTCGAGGAAATATATCAATTTACGGCTAAGTGACGCGCGCGCGCTCGCGGAATTTCGTGAAAAATAAATACCGAGGACGCTCGTAGATATATATCCGGCTAGAGTGGAGGGCGATAGAGGGAGCAGAGCTTAATCAGTTGTCAAAGCGGGTATAGCGAAAGGAAGGAGGGAGGGAGGGGGAGGGCGAAATAGCGGCGTGGTTGAGGAGAACCGCCGCGGGCCCTTATCTTCACGGACACGGAAGTGTTGAATCGGATTCGGCAGTTCGGGGGTGGCGAGACTGGTGCGCAGGAGAGTGACTGTTGGGGCCGAAAGTCCAGCGGCCGAGGCGCCCGGGGTTTTTCCTTAAGGCTGTAAAGCCGCCCTTTGGGAAAAGCGGTTATATACGGCCTATAACTCTTGGCGTAATTTAGGGAAGAGAGCCGTGCGCGCGGCCCATTAATTTTCCAGGCCGCGCCGCCGGCCCGAATATATCCATTGCTTTGCTGCTGTTGCTGCGGTGGCGGGCAAGCGCGCGCCTTCGCTCCCGATTAATCGGCTCGGCGTCGATTGACGTTTTATTGCCCCCTTCGTCCGGTAATCGCGGAGCTAAGCTAACCTATTTCCTCCTCCCTACCCTAGCGCACGCAGGCAGCAGACGAGAGAGCCTCACGCAGGCACGCAGCCGAGGCGGGGCCGCGGGCTAATGAAAGGCCTTGGAGAAAGAGCGACCTGCCTTGGACACACGCTTTGAAATATGTTACATCTGCCATTTTCATTTTCCGAAAAAGCTGACTTTCTATACAAAATTACAAACTCTAAGTGAGGCTAATGGCCGTGAAGGTGGACTTGGCGCTCCCGACCACTCAGTTAAAATAGTCGACGGATTTATCGGGCTGTTCTCGGGATCGTTAATTTTATTTATTTTTTTTTTTTTAAACCAAGAGAGAGTGTTCTTGCAAACATCGATGTCATTGGCGAATAAGTTGCGCCGGTGTATGGTCTGTATACAAGGGTGAAATTACTGAAATGCTGAAAGTTCAAGTTTACCATGGGAACTAATGAAAGGACAGTAACGAGCTTGAATTACAAGGGAAAGCACAAGTGCAGCGTGTTTAATTTTGTGAATTAAGCAGCCCATGCATATAGATGCGCGCGCGTATACGTGTAAGTAGCCACGGTTAAGAAATCTAACACATTTCGCTCGGCCTCGTTTCAATTTGAATTTATAATAATATTTCAGCGAAACATTAACCGCAAGCGTAGAGCCGCGCCGATAAGCATAAAATATTCAATATTCACCCACGGAATAACGCGCGTTTCTTTTCTCATTTTTGTAATACATCATTTTGGCGTAACGAATTTCAAAAACAGAAAAGAGAGAAAAAAAATAACGAATATAAATAAATTATCATTTCGGTCGAAACGAAAAATAAAAGATAAGGAGGAAAAAAAACAACCAGCCGACAGAGAGAGAGAGAGAGAGAGAGAGAGAGAGAGAGAGAGAAAAATTCGGTCTCACTCGCCACCTGTTCTCCGTGAAACGCGGTTAAAAATAAAAAGAATTTGTCCAGTATAGAGATCCGAGAAAGATAAGTTCCTTAGCTCTCGCGACAGATGCGTGACGGGCGATTGCGCAACGCCGGCACACGCGCGCGCGTCATGTCAAAAACTTAATTATCCTTTACCCTCGCCCCCTCTACTTCACCCCCCCCCCCACTCTCTTGGCCGCAGTTCCGATAATCCACCCCCCTAATTCGCGAGTTGAAAAAAGAAGGTGCTCGAGAGCAGGTTTAGTACATAGGGCCGACGAGTAAGGCGTGTAGTATTAATCGCCGATCCGCCTGGGGATAATTTAACAAAACGCTTCCGATAGGATCGATTCTCCCCCCCCCCTCTCCTCAGCGCAGCTGTATACAATGTTCGAGCGCGAGCAAAAAAGTGTACGCTCGTAACGATCGCTCATCTACGGCAACAAAGGACTTATCTGCGCGCACTTTAGACGACCTAATCATCCGGCGATGGAAGAGAAGCGTACAGAGCGAGAGAGAGAGAGAGAGAGAAGGGAAAGGGTAGTAGAACAGCGCTGCTGCGTCTCTCGCGGGGTTACATAATTAACAGCTTAACGGCTCGCCATTATCCAGTTTGCCGGGGGGGGGGAGGGGGAGGGAAGGGGGAGAGATACAGGCTACGCACCGAGACACACCGCAGCGGCAAGCTCCGGTTGATAATGAAGTCCGCTGGGCCGGGCGAATTACTTGCAGTACACTTCAATTTCCGCGGCCGCGGCTATCCTCGTCTCCTCTGTGTTCGCGGGAAATTGCGCGCGCGAGCCGCGCGATGTGATTTAGCGCCCGGGACAAGCAAGTTTGCGCGGCGTGCGCGGCTGTAGAGGCGAGAATAAACCCTTATACTGCCTCTCTCGCGTTGCCGGGCGCACCAATTTGCTTTGCTGTCGTCGACTATTGTTTCGAATCTCGCCGCGCGATATAGTCCTTTGAATTTCTTGGCTCGCGTCGCTAATGTCGAAAGAAAATTGACAGATTCGAGGCTTAGCTGGACTATGGTTAACCAAGTCATTGTGGGAATTTAAGTATAACTACGAAATCTCTTATAATAAAGGGTCAATTAAAAGAATGCTTCCTCATCAAAGCTTTCGTACTACATGATAATTTTTATTCAATATTACAAGATTTATTAAAGCTTGAATGATTATTAAACTACAGAAGCTCACAATTCAGCGTTAATTCTATGAAATGAAAATTCCTGAAGGCTCGAAATGTTGTTTGTTATCCAGGCCCCGGTAGTAAAATACACATAATACATGAATAGTAAGCATTTCGTTATCTTTACGAGCCATTTGGTCGTGCGTTTAAGGCTTATAACTGTTAAAATTATTACACAGAGAGAGGGAGACAGGGAGAGAGAGTTCAGAATTGTTATTAACTCTCTCAAAAAAAAAAAAAAAAACTAACGAGCTCTATATATATAATTAAAAGTAGAAATAAAAAGTGGTCTATAATAAGATCAAGCGAGCATATACAGCTCGGAGGGCAATAAAAAAAGAATGGAAAACTACGGTTAATCATCATTGCTCCACTTTGAGGCAGTGCACACTCGTAAAACGCGAGTATATAGCCGGTGCGTAAAAAACGTATCGATCCACCCGGGCCAATATATCGCGTATCGAGTAACGGAAGCATAAAATTTCGAGCAATAGAGAGAGAGAGAGCGAGGATGAGGAAGGGAAAGAAATAGGAAGGCGAGACCATAAATAAGACGAAAGCGAAGGAGGGGGGGATGGTAAGGAGGACGCCTCGGGGAGCGTATCGTCAGGGCCGCGTCCTCGAAACCGGGTCAAAATAGGCGAAAAGGGGGCCAAGAGCAGCAGCAGCGGGCTTACGAAGGTGGACATGCGCACGCGTGCGCCTCGCGGCACGCGCCCAGCTGGTGCGCACGCTGGGCGCACCTGTCTCCTCCCGAGTAATCCGCGAGCTTTTTACCTACCGCGCGCGCGAGAGAGAGAGAGAGCTTCGTGGACGTCATGAAAGTTTCATGAGCAGCTGCACAGGTGGACCGTAGCGAGAAGCGCGAGAAGTTGTTTCAATTTGTACGGCCACGTGCCGCGATCGCGTATACGGGAAGTTGGGCTGAAGTTCGACGACCCTCCTCGGATATGAGCATTTCGGTATCGGGATGTATTCAAAGTTTCCAGTTCGGATGTATCGGCTGAGCAAGAGAGATAGGTGCGAATTGTTTATGCGGATTGTCGCGATAAACGTTATATCTTTCGACCGAGGCCTCTGCCGCTCGCAGGAGCGAGTCTCCTTTTTTTCACCGTTTAACGCGCCGGTTATGAACTTTCGCTCCTTTTAGGAATGCCGACGTTTTCACATTTTTCCGCGGACACCTGCCGCAGTACGCGCGCCCGCCGACCGGTGTGATAAGTGCGAGCACGTGCGAGAACTGCAGATGTTCCGCGGCACGCGCCAAATTTCTCAATCGCTTCGATCGGTTTTATGAGTAGCAGACGCGTGCCGACCGGTTATGTATGTTTGACGTTTCATTAGCGCTGATGAATTTCAAATTCTTTTTACCTTGCTTTTTTTTTAACGTATAACGTACGAACATAATACTCGTAAACTGTTTAACGTACTCCTCGTGCAATAACCGTGTGATTCTACTTTATCGATTTTTAAAATGTTGATCTTGAATAAAGGCAAACGTAAATAAACCAATTCTATACGCTAGACTATATTCAAACACCATTTCCTTAGAAATCACAAGGGTCTCAACTATCTCAGCGCAAACAATACTAGGTAACATAAATAAGAGCAATAATCCGAAAAGAGAACATTGGACCTGCAAGAGGCCAAAAAAATAATAATTGTATTCAGACGTGCCGGCAAGGCCGCGCACTAAATCACACGGCAACAGCCGCACTCCAAACGCCTGAGATTCGCCAACGCGCCTACACGGACGGCCAGGCAGACGCGCCCAAGCGACGCATCAGTCAACGTACACACAGGGTGGCAGAGTAGGGTACAGTCCGAAAACGCGACACCTTGCAGCAGAGCAAACAGCCTTTCCAGCCGAAATCTAAGCCAGCGCATCATCGGCAGGTATATAACACGGAGGAACTGGTAGTATAGGAGAGAGAGAGAGAGAGACGAGTGGTCAGGGAAAAAGGACTGTCTTTCATTAGAGCCAACATTCGGCTGCCGAGTGCCTCGATTGTGTGTGCGTGGAGAGAGGGGCAGGTGCGCCCCGGACTTGGCCGGCTTTATTAACGCCGGAGAAAATTTGACCAAGCTCTAGCTTAATAGACTCCTCTTGCTCGCTGCAGCTCTCGATTGGTCTTTTATGCCCGCTGTATTGCGTCACGGAAGCACACGACTTTCGGATTCCTTCGGATAATTGCGCCGCTCGTGTGAGTCAAATTAGCCGGCCCCTCTAGGCCCTCGTCTGTCTGTCTGTGTGCGAGCCACGGATATAGATTTTTTTCCTCCTTTCCTCGGCTTTCGGCCTTTTTTCTCTCTCTCTCTCTCTACGCTGTTTTTTCAGGCAGCGAAGGTCTGGGAGGAGCATCTGGCAAAGGGGTTATACACGCATACCTCTCCTTCGGATAGCTATCGGCCAGATTCGATTAAAAAGAGGCGGACATTAGCGCCTCGATTTCGGAAAGCCGGAGCCGATGAGTCATGCCGAGAACTGATCTCTCTCTCTCTCTCTCTCTCTCTCTCTTTCTCTCTCTCTCTCTCTTGGAAGCTCAAACCATATCGTCTGCGAGTTTTTTCCCTACTCGGTCACCTTCTTGGACCTTTTTATGCTATGCTTTATCCTTAGCTAAAGTTGGTAATAAAGCCACAAATTATACACCTTGGGCTTGGTGTTTTGTTTGATATATATTTTTATTAATTTGCTTCTACTAGGTAGTTGGGTCCGATTGAAAAAAAATTTTCAGACGAAATTTCCTGCTTCGATTGATTAGTTACATCGCCGCTTTATTGGCGATTTAATTACACGCTCGCGCTCTAATGTACAGGTGTGCAGCGCAACGATCCAAAATTACCAAGTAACGTTACCAAACGTAATGGAATAATTAAATAGTTTTTTTGAATTTTGTTTTAATACAAATAACGTTAACAGATTATAAAATAGGCATTAAAACAACAAAGCGCGTCCTACATATCGTGGACTTTGCGTTTGCTCACATATTTATTCATTAAGATTTATTTTATTATCCGAATAATTTAAGCGTGCGCACTCCTTGCGCTCTTATCTACCGTAAAACCATTTTCTTTCCCTTTATTTTTCTTTACTCTCTCTTTTTTTTTTAAATTTTATTATTAAGGAAACGCGACTCGTAAATATTTAATCTGATCTAATCCTTTCCAAACACGAAAAACGCCTTTTCAGCCATTATAACGAAGGAGGGAAAGAAAAAGGCTACTTTCCAGTTTACGAGGTGTTTTTCACCCGATAAAACATTGGTAAATGTAAGCTAATTAGACGAATATAAGCTCTAAAAAATGCGCATAAATCATTTTTACGCTCTTTTCATTTTACGGCCCCACCCAAATTTTCGAGACTCTATCTCTCCGCCGAGAAAATTTCTCAATCTCCCGTTCGAAATAGAAGGAATGCCCTTTCCCGGGGAATAGTTAAACTCGCCGGGGGGGTTATTAAACTGGAAACGGATAAAAAAGGTTTATTCCACGCCATTCGACACGGCTGGCTGCCGATTTTTTAATCACCCCCTAAAAGCAGCGCGTTTCACCTCTCCCCCGGCGTTATCAACTCGACGGGTCTCCTTTTCGCCGCGAAAAAACTAAACAATTTGGAAATCCAAGCCGAGGGGGAAGCCCTCCGGAAAATGCCGTGCGTTAAAAGGTCGCGCGTGAATTGTCAGCAGTAGCCGCGAACAGATGTGCCGGCCGGGATCTTTTCAGCTCGCCTAGCGAACTGTGCCGAGGGGCTGAGTCCACGAGAGGCCCGCGGGCTATTCAAGCCCGGCGCCGCTTACAATGCCGGCCGTTAAAAAAAGAAATCCGGCGCGGCAGGCTGTACCTCGGGAAATTCTATACTCTAGACTCGCGAGATGCGCTCTCGAATTCTCAAGAGAGACGCTTGGACTATTGCTTTTTCCGCTCCTTCGAGCCAGGACGAAGTGCGCAGTTGAATGTGCAGTCGTGTCATTTTGCCGCGAAGCGCACGCATCGCTAGCGGCGATGCCTTTTCAATAGTACAGGATTTCACGACGAGAAGCTTCGATCCAGATGTAGTTTGTCGAAAAATCGATTGTCGTTTGTTAAACAATCAGCAACTTCTCACGCGCATCTCTCTATCGATTATTCGGCGTAAGAAAAATTGAACAGCTGTGCGGATTTGCGATATACGCTCTGGAAACGTTTTTTTTTTCGCACCAGCACACGCTCTCAGCGGGAAAGCCGTCTAGGCGAGCCAAAGAAATCATCAGCTCTTCGCATGACGTCCCTTTTCATCCAAACACCCACATAAATAAGCACACGCACGTGAGCGTTGGCAAAATCGGTCCGAACTCACGCAAAAGCCTATTTGGCTCAGCGTAAATCATACGCCTATTAGTTATTAGTCGTCAGATGGCCAAAACTTTTTCCTCTCTCTTTTCGCTTGGCTTTAACTCTCGTTTACTTTTTCTTTTCGTTTCGACCATACACGCGCACCGCTTACATCCAAAACTTCTCTTTCGCTCGTGTGCGTATATACGTTACTACAGCGACAGCCGGACGATTTTGAATAGTTACACCGGGCCTGTAATTTTCGTTACGAAATAATTACGGGCTTAATTCGCGCACGCGTCCCGAGCGCGCTCGACGATGCAGAAGTATCATTATACCAAGAATTACGCGTGCGCCCGCTTTTTTTTCTTCCTCTCTCTTTCGCTCTTTCTCCACGCCGAAAAAAAGGGCGCAATATTATTTGGAATAGTAGAAATTTAGGCTCGATCGGAGTTGGCAAAGCGGCAGAATTCGTAATTCGTCGCGTGTATACATGTAAATTTATCAGAGCAGCTTATTGTTTTTTTGCTGCGAAAATTACTTTCGCGCTGCGCACAGGCCCTGGCCCTCGTTCGCGCGCACATTTTCCGCCACCTGTTCTTACGCTCGGTCCTCGGTATTACGTATTATAAGGGTCCCTCTCTTTCTCTCCGCCGGGCGCGCTTGTGTCTCTTTAACCTGGCCAACGTACCTGCTGCCTCGTATAATTCGCCTTAGCAAAACGGCCTGCTAAGAGCTAAATTTACGATCGGCGCGTTATAAAATCGCTCGAAAAACGAAGCGTTTGAGTTTGTGATTTATAAGGCGCGTATACAGACTTGGGACTCGATATCGCAATCATAACCCTCTCGCTCTTTTTTCTCCAGAGAGAGTATATAAATGCTCACTCGCGGTTGGCGCGTGGCCACTGGCGGCAGGCAAGTATAATTAATCCTGCGGGTACTGCACGACGATATACAGGCGTACACCGCTCAAAACGCGGATTATGACGCAACGGAGCGTGGCTTACGTAAAGGAGGCGCCGGACGAGTCGCGCCCAGTAGCCGAAGCGATATCGGTTAGTGTCAAGCATGCCCGCGATACAGAGAGAGAGAGAGACAGCAAGCAAGAGAGCACCGGTGATTCCCCGAATGAGCCTCCGAAAAATTATACGGCAAATTAATCCCGAAATTGGCCAATCGGCCGCGAGAGACGCAAAAAAGAAGCTGGCTGGTTCCGGTGAGATAGGGGGCGGGAGAAGCGGCGCGTCCCGTCAACGCGATAGACCGGCAGTAAAGCGAAAGGGCTATTTCGGCGCGCACACACGCTGCGCGCTTTTTTCTCTCTCTTGCGGCCCGTCGGTCGCATTAATTTTACGTCGCTGAACGCGGCGGCCCTACACAGCAAGACGAGCCTAGTGCTCGGCTCTGGCTGCTGTGGCTGCACCTTCAAAAATAGAACGCAGCCCTTTGAAAGAAATCGGTGCTCCCTTGCCCCCCTCTCCTGGCGGCCCTTTAACCGCGCAGCTCTCGTACGCGCCCCTAAACGGATCCGCCGTGTAAATCTGCCGAATATTCTCAACGCGAGATCTGTGTCGCATGTGTCTCGCGCGGCGTATACATACGCGCGGCTAAATAAGCCGTAAGGTTTGCTCGCGCTGAAAAAAGCGTTTTCGCTCCTCCCGCTGTAGTGTATAGCCAGCCGAGAATATTGCTACGCGCAGTTCCGGGAGGTATAAATTCGATTCACCATTCCGGCCGGCCTACGTGGCGGGGGCACGAGGGGGGAGTTCTCGCCGCCGCGGCCTTTGATGAGGCGCGCAGGAAGTTGTAGGCTAGCAGCCGTTGACAAAGTGCTCGAGTCGAATGTAAAGATTTGCCCGAAAACATCCTCGTCTCTATCAAACGCCCCGCGAGCTTTTCGCTCTCTCTCTCTCTCTCTCTCTCTCTCTCTCTCTCTCTCCGCCCGGTTATTATTACCTCCGTTTTGCACTCGCGTTCGCCGCGTATTTACACGGCGTGTATTCTCGTACGGACATATGTTTAATTCTTGAAAATTGTCTAAAAATACGAGAGCTCGCCCGGTGAACATTCGCGGACGGTTGACGTTCTGTTATTCTCCTTCCACCCGTACCTCCCCCTGCTGCCCCTAGCCCACCCTCCTTCCTTCCTTCCTGAGCAGCAGCGCTTGGAAATAAAGTCATAATCGTCCTTTAAACGCCATTGATGGACCCATCGAACGTTTAATCGATATTTTCCCACATACGATAAAGGTTTCCGGCGTATGAAAAGAGGTACTTTGCGGCCTGTACACTGCCGTCATTATCCGCCGTTTCTTTTCATCCGCCGGACTTTTGCGCCAAACTATACCGTTGATTTATACATCTTTCGCGCCATAGGTGGGCTACTCTCTACGTCGATCGCGAGGACCAGCCAAAGCCGGGGGATGAAAAAACATTAATCACGTTCGATCGATTAGCCCGAGAGTAGGAAAATATTTATGTCGGCTTCCGTTTAATTAATCTCCTCCTTACAATGCACTTTCTGCATTGGCGGACGCGAGAAAAGCTTAGGGAGGGCATTACAGTAGCGAGTCCCTTGTGGAAAGGTCCATTTGCGGCCGCGTCGGTGGAAATATTAAAACGTCATTTGTCGACGTTCGCGCTCTCGTAGTCGTCGCGCTCGTTCGTCCGAGTTGTCAAAAAAAAAAAAAAAAAATAAGGAAAAAAAAGAAGAAGAAGGCAGGAGTAAAAGCGAAAAGGAAGAATGAAAAGGAAGAATAGACCGATGTGGCGCGCGTATATGGGAAGAGAGAGAAAAGAATCACGTGCGCGTATATGCGTTGAAAAGGAATATGACGCATCACGAGGTTGACATCGAGAAAACGCGAGATATTCCTTCATTTCTTTCCCATCGCGAACACGACGGCGAGGAGCGAGCGACGACGGACGGTCCTATTATGCGCACCTCAGCCGCTGGAAAAGTGGCGTGACGATTCCCCGTGAAAATCTTTAATTATACGCTGCTTCCCCCTCGCTCTATTTCTCTCTCTCTCTCTCTCCCCCTTGCCCTCCGACATTTTTCGTGAATTTTTCGACCAAAAACGTATCTATCATCTGGATCTCGTAAATAGAGACCCGCTTCCATTCACTTCGCCTTCTCTCGCGCCGCAGGAAATCTCCGATTTTTCCAAGCCCTCCCCCCCCCTTCCGCTCTCCTTCTCTCCACGCGTGTGTACTGTCCGCTTGAACGGCCGCAGAGCAAGAGAGCCGAAGGTAAAAAATAAGGGAGGCAGGGAGAGGGGGCGGAACTTTCTGAAGACCCTCTTGGGGAAACTCGCTCCTCTACCTGTCACCTCTCAATGGCTGAAAACTCTTCGGGCTTTCGAGCTTCTATTCGACCAGACACGTCTATACCTGGTTTTGGAAAAAAAAGCAAGTATATGCCACGAGATCGAGGGGGCTCTCTCGTTAATTTTCGTCTACTCCGTCCCCCCCCCTACTCCTCATCGTCGGCCTCTCACGCTTTGCAGCTCAGCGGGCCGCGCGTAAGACGTTCCTTTTTGTCCAGGGCGCAGCAGAGAACTGCACGCCCTGAACTTGATCACCTCGCTGTTGCAGCGGCAGCAGTAGTCTTGCGAACGAGCTTGTGTTTCGACATTCGATCCGTTTCCCCTCCTTATAGAGCCCCCACACACGCTCCAGCTGGTCTTAGGCTTCTTGAGATGGACTTAGGCTTTTTTGGCGGAAAAAAGAAGAAGAAGAAGCGGAAAAACTTAAGAGCCCGTAAATGCCCGGATGGCTCGCGTGTACGCGCAGCGGCAGGCTCGATTTGCCGCTGAGATTAGATGGGGCAATAATACGACCAATTTTCCGTTTTTCCAATGGAACTAATTTACGGAGCGCGCTCGGTGTCGTGGAGGGTTTTTTCGCTTCGGGAAATTTTTAATCGTGAGAAAGCTTTTGGATTCGTTTTTCAAACGCGCTTTCGTGTGCGTGTGCGTTTAAAATATATTAGTTTTATAAACTAATGGGTTGAATATTGATTGTTTTGAAAACTAATTAAATTAACGTACGGATAATGTAATTGTTCTTAACCCAAATTCATTAAATTTTAATTTTCGACAACAGAATATTGTAATAATTCAAATTGAAAATGGTCATATTTAATAATCAAATTTAATCTGCATGCGTGTTTGAATTTCAACGTGTTTTCGATAGTAAATATAATGACAGATGTTCGAACAAAGTTATAAATTATTGTACAACTAATTAAATTCATTAAATTCTGTAAAAGAACAAAATCAACAATTTCGCCGGGAATTCTTGTAAAATAATTTCGTAATTGATTGAATTTCGAGTATATCGTTAATAAAAATACAAAATAATCCGCGATTTTAAGCAAAATCAGCATTGATAAACATCCGAAATCTCTCGCGATTTCAAGCTCGAAAACCCAGCTTAAATACCATTTCGAAAAGCAAACGATTTGAAACTGGTTTTTGGCCATCTCTCGTGAAAGGACGAAACAAGATAACACAGTCTGATTCTCGATTTGTCAGGCCGACGAAGTGAATATCTCATCGCTCTAACCCACACGTGCGTCTTAGCCAAAGCCCTAACGCAGTCAATGATTACCGATTGAAAGGAGAGAGAGGCCGAGAGTATCGAATTGATTAGCATTTCCTCTGTATCTCTCGGTATCAGATGATGCGTGTGCTTAGATGCTCAGCCGTGGGCAGAGGGAATCGGGAGAAAGGTGGAGAGGGCTCGGAGTAATTACATCCCGATATGATCGCCTGAGAAATTCTCCTAATGATACAGCGTTCGGGCCCGGGCATACATCGTGGCCGCTGCTCTTCGCGCACACTCTCGCAGGGGCCCGCTCTAGTCTCCCCTAACCCCATAATCTTTTCTGGATACTGGTTTATTTTCTGCTCGCGTCACGGCCAGCTGCGCGCGCGCGCGCGTGTGTGTGTGTGGTGCGCAGGTAGCCAAGCCGCCGCTCTCGTCTTCCACGTTGTCGAAACGCTCGGCCTCGTGCTGCGCGAGCTGGTTCCTTTAAAGCGTTCGCTTTTAAAACGATAAAATTTCAGCTGCTGTCGCCTTACGCTCTCTTGCCATTACTGCTGCTGCTGCTGCTACTGCTGTTGCCGGCTCGAAAAAAACAACGTTCTTTAGTTTATGCTCCCGTCCCTTTCTCCATCTTAATTTTCGTGTTGATTTTAAACGGGTTTGCCGCTGAAAATAATTTCTATATAATCTTATTAGATATTACGAGCGCCCCTTGCCTCTTCCCGTTTTTTCTTTTTTTTTCGAGCGATGAAATAAAAATAAGAGTCGGAGAGATATAATGTAGCGCCGCGTCTTGTTAATAATTTACAGCCGGTAATAAACTGGCCGAATGTAAAAAGTAAGTCTTCAAACTCGTTTCGATAACGCAATAAAAACTTTGAAAATTTTCGAAAACGACCGGCAGCTTTTCACGATCGCGCATTAAATAAATATTAGTATAATTTCACAGCTCCGTACACGCGATACACCCCGATTTCTCCGTGAGCCTACAAATACAGTATTACCGAGTAACCAAATCCGTCGACCAAAAAAAAAGACTCATCAAATTTCTAACTACTTTTTTCCCCTGCCCAGCGCGAAGAGCATTTTGAAAATGTTAATGAAAAAAGCTATCGAGTGACGTGCAACGAGACCGTATAGCGAAAAAAAAAATGTAAAATGAAGAGAAAACGAGTGGAAAGCAAGCTAAATAGAAATAGAGAGGCAGCGGTGATGATGAGGGTGGGCTCTATATTGCACTGCTGAAAATCCATCGGAATTGTGGATTCGTCGAGCAGGTCGGATTACAAGCGCAGCAGTACAGGGGCGCTGCCGGGCAGCAGCGGCTCTCTCTCTCTTGCCTGGCAACACGCTGTCGAAAGCGGAGGCCGAGAGTCGAGCCGAAGAGCCTCAGCAGCAGCAACACGAACAGGAGGAGGAGGAGGAGGAGGCCAATCAGGCCGGCCAGCTGTCGCGGCGAATCTCGCCTCTCCCTCTCCTTGGCCCGCTCAGCTTCTCGCAAGACCCGTCTGCTCGGGGAGATTTCGTACGGGGCCCCGCCGGGCCTTTTAAACGCGCCGAGCTCCCGTTTTTCTCGCTTTTTTCCCTCTCCCTCTCTTTCTCCTTCGGCGGAAAGCCCAGCGAGGCGCAATGCTGAGCCCCCGCGAGGCAAATCCCAAGGTGAGACGAACGGAAAAGCCGAGCCGGCTAAGCCGGAGCCAGTTTCTCCGCTCTGGGCCTATGCGCATATACATATAGCCCCTTGCGCTTGATTCGGCAGCTCCTAAACGAATTTTCCACTCGGCGAGCGACGAGTGAAGTTTGTTGATTAAATAATGGATTTGCCTGGGGCCGGGCCCCTACTCTCATACCCAGCTATACTGGACAAAAAAAAGAAAACAGACCAGAATTCTGTATAACGTATATGGGTGTATATACGGGCTTTCGGTATAATAGCGCGTTATCTCTATGCACTGATGCGATCCGTATGTGCGCTTTTGTTTTTTTTTCTCTCTCTCTTTGCTACGCTGCGCCTCGCTCATCCTCTTTTCTCTGGGTTGGACTCTTTTTTTTTGTATCGCATCGGGTATAGAGTTCTAGGTTTGTCGAGGGGGAAAGAGCAACGAGATTATCGCTTCAATTGGCGATTCGCTACGCCGCGAGTATTGTTCGACCCGACTAACAATAGGCGCGTCTGGGTAAAATTTGTTTTGCAGATGAATAACATAGCTTCCCGCGCGATTTTTAACTTCGACAAATTGTTTCGTCATTGACTCAACCGCGATATGCAATGGAACTTGTCGAGAGAGAGAGAGAGAGAGAGAGAAAAAAAGGTGAGGCGAAACAGATTAAAACGAGTGCTTCAGTCGATATTAAACGCAAGAGTGAAAAATACATTGTCTTCGGCGCTTATTAAAATTACGCGCGCGCGTGCTTGGTAACGCGCGGATAATTATTACCGACGCTCGCAGCATCGGATAGTTATTTTTTAATGCGTCTGATGACTTAATCTTTAAAATTTGATCAAAACGTTTCTGCAAAAGAGAGAGAGAGAGGAAAAAAAGGAAAAAGCCTTGCAACAATAACAAATTGTACGGTAGTTAAGTTATAATTTTTGCATGCCTCGAACGTAGAGAGCCTATTGCCTGGGCTCTCCAGAGGCACGTTTAATTGCACTGAAATCTTAATAAATTAACAAGCACATTACCCGCTAGATTAATCTCTAACATGTTAAATTCTACTTTTAAGCTTATGCACCCGCGGCAATAGGAGACTAAACATTTAATTACAGAGCAGCCTAACCGCTCGCCGGAGATAATGATTGTAAATTTAGGAAAATCTCATGTTAAACGTTCCTGTATTACCTTCAAATTAAGCCCCGTCAATTTTGCAATTTAAATTATTAGTTTGTGCAAATAATATGGCGACGATACCGGAGGATGCATTGTTAAGAAGCTGCGCGCGTGACTCGTAATGTATATAAAAAAAAGACACGCAACACGCGACAATCAATTATAATAATCTTAGAAAAATTATAAGGAGCCGTCGGATTTTCAAATTAATTATCGCAATTAGCCACATATGCGTTTATTGAAATCAAGATGCGCAGCACGAACATTTCCAAATAATCAGTTTACACCGTATATTGTAAGCATGAGCCTCCTTAGGCGCCTTTATCGGTCTCGCTAAACCATATTCACCGCAACTGTTGTACTTGGCTAACAAACGACTTAATTACAGATTAAAAAAAAAAGAAGAAAAAAAATGAAACTACTCGAAGAATTGAAAAATAAGCCGAGACAAGGGAAAAACCTCGGCTCAAAGTCGTTTCGTTAACAGCGAGCCTTCTAATTATCCACTTGAACAAAAGCCCAGCGATACGGAAAATTATTTAGCGCTTCGGACCGGACTAATTTTAAGCACAGAGAGTAAAAAAAAAAATAAAGAAAATAAGGAAAAAAAAGAAGGAGACAGGCGCGAGTGAAATAAGGCAGTGCCGAGAGTACGCGTTGACAGGCCGAGAGTGCGTGCGAAAGAGAGAGAAAAAAAAGAAGGTATGGCGGCCTTGTGCGAGGGTGTCCCGGTGCATCGCGATAAGTTTAATTGCTAGGCGACAAACGGCGAGAGTGCTATCGCCGCATTAATCGCCGTCGCCGAGAGAGAGAGAGAGAGAGAGAGAGAGAGAGAGAGAGAAAGCGAGGCAGGAAGCTTCCTCCTCTTCGCCCTGCTGCCACCCCCTGCTGCTTATATTCGCGTCGGGAGAGAGAGAGAGAGAGATGGAACGAGTATACAACTGCCGGGTTCCGGGAGTTCGCGGACGCTCGAACGTGACGCTGCAGAACGATTGTCTCTCTTTCTCTCTCTCACTCTGCTGTTCTGGAGGACAGAGCTCTTGGCCTCCGGCGGCGTTTTCGCGCGTACGTTAATGCAATCTCTCTTTGCTGCTGTTGCTGTGCGCTTGGAGCGTCGTTTATTAAAATTAGAGTCGCCTACCAGCAGCAGCACGCCGCTACCAATGCTGGATTACGCTGGGTATTAAAGCAGAGTGTAATTTCGCGGGTGTGCGCGGAAATTCATGATGTGTTCCTCGCTCTCTTTCTCTCTCTCTCTCTTCCTCACTCTGATGAATGTCAATTTATCATTTATTAATTCACGTTGCGCTCGCTCACAATTGCTTGAATTCTGAGCGATTTTTCTATGCGGATGGACGGTAATAATTAGTCGCGGCGCCAGTGATTTATAGCGTTATCTCCTTTTCAGTTGTTTCTTTTTGTAATTAATAATTCAACGATTTTTTTTTAAGTAAGCCGGCGAAAGCAATTGACAAGTGCAGGTCTTGCGAGCTTTTAAGTTGGTGCGCGCCGAAGGAGCTTTAAAAAATTACATCTCGTCGGTTTTGTAATTTTCATTTCGTTGCTGTATAAACCGAACAAGATAAACCACAACTTGATATTTAAAAAAATCAAACTGTCATTTTGCAAATCAACATTAGAGTCAGAATAGCTGCCAGACTCGTACAGGTCATTATAGGCGTGACCAGACGCGTCAAGAAAATAAAAAAAAAAAGAAGATCCAACTCCGTGCCGAAAACGATCATCCTCCGCGAACAAGAGCGGCGGCCTTGAAAAGGTCGGTCCCCCCCGCGAAAAAACACTCGGCTGAAAAGCCGGCGCGCGGCTAAAGCAAAGTAGATCCCGCAGCGGAGAACGCTTCGGTCTCGAAAAGGCTCGTCAAAGCAAAACGACGCGACGACAGGGGAGGACAAGCTAAAGGTCCCGGCTATTCAGCGGTCCATTATAAGGGCGCAGAGAGTAGGCAGGGGCGTTTCCACAGGCCGGCCTTGTCCCGACCGGGCTTTTGTCTCGCGCAAGAAAATCCGCAGGGCCTACAAGATTCGCATCGGCAAGAGATCGCTTATTGCGATGCACGCGTCTCGATAAGCGTTATTTACACGCGCAAGGGGGAGAGTGACAGGGGGGGGCGAAGGTCTGCGGCGTCTTCGAGGAACGTCGCGATCGGATAGACGTTTTAATAAGAGGATTACGCGCTACGATTATGGTTGTCGCGTGGCGGAGAGCTGGCAGGAGGGGGGGGGGGGGTGATTGTTTGGATTTCGATAACGGTGCAAATGTCGTGGTAAGGTGGGGTGAGAGAGGGCTCTGGCGAGGGGGGGGGGCGTAATGGCCCCTGCGTTTTCTGGCTTCCCGCGCTTGTTTACCTATGCTAAGTAGAATCAATTTAGACTCGCTAATGCGGGCCTTCGGGCGTGTTGTGTACAGCTTCCACGCGGCCGTCCCCACCCACCCACCTTTGGCTAAATAAATTGTTACTTTTTCGCGCGATAGTTGATTTCGTTGACAACAAAATCCGCGTTTTGTTGTTGGAATTTTTTATTCTCGCGACGTAAGTACAATCGGTTGGCGATCGTGAAAAAAAAATATCGTCGAATTTACGACGAATTTTTCGGGAAAACGAAATAAAACATCGCGATAAGCAAAGGATATAAGTATATACGGCGGCCATACGGCGACTAGCAGGCGTCCAGGTGTAAAGGAAAATATCTAGCCGGCGATGTCTCCAAAGATAACGCTCGACTCAATTTATGTCTCAATGTTTCATCCCGGGACCCAACTGTCTTTCTCTCTCTCTCTCTCTCTCTCTCTCTCTCTCTCTCTCTCCGCACCAACCGGAAAAGAAACAAAAACAGCCAAGAAAAATAAAAATAAGAGAAAAAGAAGAAAAGCCACACAGATACAAACGCGTGGCTCTATACTTTTTCACAAAAACCCATTCCCAAAGATTTATTTCTCTTATTCCGAAAAATTCTCAACTCAGCAGCAGCGACGCGCACATGGCTTCCGCGCGATAGTACAGTCGCGCACAGAAGAGAAGTCGAGAGGCCAAAATCACGCGCGTAACAGCGTTTACATAACGCTCTCTCTCTCTCTCAGCGGGCGGTCATAGGCAGCAAGAGGGTGAAGCCGATCGATTGGCAAAAGCCAGCCGATAGACCGGTAACACATACACGAGAAGCCCAATCGATCCCCGGGCATCCTCGCGCGCTTAAGAGAGAGAGAGAGAGGGAGTCCGAGAACTTTCTCAGCATCATCGGCAGCTCGGGCAATCCGATTTACATCTTAGGCCTGCGCTAGCTCGTCGATGCCGCCGCTCGAGAGCGATCGATCATCGCATTAGCGCTCGCTCCGTCTGCTTCCCACACCCACGCAAAATCGGAGCTGCTGCTCCCTATGGCAAATCCCTGATCGCGCTAATGCGCCTTTCGTTGCGCAAACCCTCACGGAGAAAGAGGCTCCCTCTTTCTCTCTCTCTCTCGTCGCAACTGCCGTTTCGGCTTTCATTTCTCCCTCTCTCTCGGAATATTCTCACACGCGCGTGTAATACCTCTCCCGAGCTCGAGAGATGCGCTATCGGACGTGCGGGCCACCGCGGCCTGGGATATGTGTGGCACGAATACCCGGCACAGCCTGTATACGTGAGTCTGTTAATATTCAGTAAGCATTCGGGAGATATTTGACCGGCACACGCGTCTCTCGCCCTTCGTTCGTGTGTGTGTTTTCTCCTCTGAAAGGCTTGCTTTCGTGCGATGTCGCCGCTGTACACGAGAGCGAACGAGCGTATATCGACGGTTAATGAACCGAGGAAATTGCTGTTTTTAGACTGGAAAAGACCGGCGACTTTAAAGCTGCTTTACACGTACTTACACCTATCGACTAACTGCCGCGTTTACTCGGTTTTAAAACTTGATTTAAATGAAATTTGAAAAAAAAGCAAGAACAGAACAACACCGGAAGAACACGCTGTGTTTTTGATCATCTGAGCTTGATTAAAATCAAGAAGGTACAAGCACGAAATTTATCCATGTGGTAGCATTGAGTCTAGTACCACGTATTTAAGAACTTTATTCGAGCTTTTTTAATGCCGTGGATCATAAAATCGCACATTCAAGACGCACCTTACGTATGTCCACATTTGTTACATCTATAAAAATAGCTCGACAACACACAAATGACAGACGACGAATCGAGCGAAAATCTTTGTTATAGCCGGAGTAAGCATCGCTAAATCCACGTATATCGCCGAGAGAGCCTATACACGTGTCCCAAACGCAATGCATAGCAATTACCCCAGCGAGTGTATAACTTCATAAAAGCATAGGCAGAGACGATCGAGCAGAGCATTCCTGTCGTCGTCTCCCGCGTGTTCGCCAAGCGCCAAAGCTCGCGCACCAGCACATCGTCTCTACACGTCATCGATCTTCCGCAAACAGCGCCGCATATACGAGGTACATGGGCAAATACACGCGTAGGAGAGCGCAAGAGGCCGCATTCGCGCGCGTCCAATAAGCAAGACTCAGCTCAGCGATATCGCATAGGAGGGACAGGCTCTCTCCTAATATGCTTGCACAACTGGTCCCAACCGCGGATCGATGCTTGCTCTCACTCCCCGTCAGGCTTGCACACCCGCTGACACGTCAATGGGCCTTCTTAAATACGCGCTCAACCGATCTTCCCGCGGCACGAGACTTTTCCGGACTCTGCCTCGCTATATGCGGGGCTGTTTGCAGCGACGGCTGAATTGGAGCTGCGCACGGATCGGGCTCTCGGGATCTACATCGGACCCTCTACTTTCGAGGCCCGATGGCAGTTTAATGACTGCTTCTAATTGCCCTTCCCTCCACGATGAAGGGACTTTACGCTTTCGAGATGCGGCTAGATCGATATACACGTGTATGTACGACAGACAAGCTAAGCGTGTGTACCGAGAGGATACGTCGAAATGTTCACGTGGCGGGAAGGTTCGGTATGTACAGGAGGGGGGCCGATAAGACGAGCAGCGACGAGCGATATTCAAAGTCTCCGCTTTATGGAGATTTGTTTTTCCAGGCAGCCCATACGCGTCGCTTCGCGGTCGGATCTGTTTACACATGGGCCGATGGCCACCGCGATCGCGGCCGGCTTATAGAGATCGGCCGATTTCTTATTTTCCTTTGGTTTTACAGCCAACAGCTGACGGCGTAATACATACACGCGATTTAATACGACTGACGGACGTACAGTGCGCGCTGTAACTTTCCTTTGATTTATTCCGTTCACTTGAAAGCACATCACACGCAGAGGCCCACACGTGTTGTCCAAATTTATCTCGAAGGGCCTGGGGGGGGGGGGGGATAGAGGAAAAAAAGCCACACATCGGAAGGACGGTGTGCGTCGTGATACGACAATCCTTCCGGAATGCCATTCCATTCCAGATGTTGCGCGGGCTAACGGAAACGTTAACACACACTGTAAAAAATTGCTTTAAATTTAATGTAGTTTTACTGCACAAACTTAAATATATTTAATGAATTTGCAATGAAATACTACATTCAATTACATTT
>JAPYYQ010001953.1:0-29325 GCA_030522585.1 Anagyrus pseudococci | reverse complement strand
AAATCACAAGAATGTCAGTATATCCGAGCACTACTATGGACTATTGTAATTTTTACTAGAATATTTGTAAAAATTATAATATGTGTTTTCTCAGTGTAAGAGTGTAATTTTTTTGTGTCATCTTTGGTAACTTCCGATAAGCACTGTTCCGTTGCATTTGAAAATAGTGATTTTTTGTTGTTGTCATTATCCATTGCATTAGAATGTTGGTCGATCGAAGCATTTCTCGTATAAATTTTATTATACATCGCGTTAAAGAAAAATAGGGAAAATGCACGAACAGCAACAATATCGCACCTCGACAGTATTCGCGCTCGTTTGTTTCCCGATAAATTCACTCGCTCCTCTGCCTGTGCGGTCTTATGTCAAATATGTAACGAGCGTCTGCGTTTATTTAAAGCCCACACCGCTATGATAGCTGTAAGCAGAGCCGAATACACGCGCGCGCGCGCGCGTGTGTGTGTGTGTGTATGTGAGCGGCTCTGCATTTTTCACATTGCAAAAGCGAGCCCCTTCTCGCTATTATAATGTATTATAAATTCCGTCACGCGCTCGCAGCGAAACTAATTTCATAAATGCCGCTCTACTGTTGAGAAAATACATTATTTTTGCTGTGGCTTTGTTCGTTGTTTAAAAAAAGTACGAGTGTCGGAGCCTGTGTTTGGCCGAGCATAATCCACGCCGCCATAGATCTACTGTAAATAGATAAATTCCGTTAATCTTAATTACACGGAAACAAACGTCATAGGCAAATGAAAGATGGCATTATTGATAACACACAAGTATACTTGTTAATCCCATCTACCTCTTTTTTCTTCGAGAGCAGGCCCATTTCGATTTATTCAACCGATCACTTGCATCACACGTATTATCTTGGCCATGGGGTCTCTGATTAATATTATCGATTGACCGATCGTGCGATTGCGTATAAAGAGAGAGGGAGATAGAAGCCACCTCGTAATCAAACTACGTCGTTTTTGGCGTGTGTCGAGGTGTCGCTCGTTGCGACAAGCCTCTGTACCGCCCACCATGAATATTCATTGCTCGTTGAAAGTTATGAGCTGCAGTTGCCGAGCTACCGGGGATTTTGGTAACGTTTTTGTTGCCCCGATGAAGTGTTTGCACGTTATATGCGGAGCGAGTGAAATTGTTATTCTATTTTTATTGTTTCATTTCTTTTTTTATTTGAATTTTTTTTATTGATTAAGATTCGATGTGGACATTGATTGATGTTGATAACTTTATGATGTTAATGTGACGCGTTTATAATTATTAGATATTATATACGAATCGAGCGAATAACATTTTTATCGTATTGTTTCTTTGTTTCGGGAGGATTAAATAAAGTGTTTTACGATAAACAATATATCTTACTTATCGTGTGTTTAATCATCAATAATGAGTAGTCGACAACCTTTCGTTTCCTTTTAAATTTGTCTGGATAAACGAAAAGTTAAACTAGGTTAATGAAATTTTCGTGTAAATAGTATCAAAATCAATTAAATTGTATTATTTAAATCGGAGCTACGATGTTAATAATAGCCTTTTATCTAACAATCACAAAATCATGCAACTGATTTCCAATATCTCAATTATTAAAATGTTTGTTACATTATTTAAAAAAAATTAGTAATTAAAAAGCTTTCTTTTTGTTATTTAAATTCAAAACATATAAATCGTAATCGATCAACTAAAACGTGTTGTATTTAAAAACTCTAACACTATCAGTTAGCAGTTAATCAATTGGCACTCTGATTACTTAATCTCCTAGAAAAACAATTTGAAAACCCGATTGCGTAAAGCGATAAACTCAATTTTTTTTTCATTGATAACGAAAAGCTAAAGGATATTTCACGGACCGCAATTGCAAAGCTTTACCACTCTAGCCGATAAATAAATTGTTAGAAAGATTTTTCCGCTTGATTATCAACTCGGCAATAAACGAAAGTTCTGACGATTGCATTAAAGGAAAAGTGATAATCACACGCACCTTCTGCGTTATCGTTCCTAATCAGTCATCAGGCTTTTTATAGCGGAATATTTTCGTGAAAAAGTTCACTCGGTCAGTTGCACCTTTAAAAACTCATATAAAAAAAAAGAAGAAAAAAAACACTTAAACACATCTGGCTTTGCATCAGGAACCCAGATTTTCCAACTCCATCTTCACCTGAGCCTGTAGATTTAGAAAACGCTGATGTTGACCGACGTTGCGGTGGTAAAATAAACGGATATCCGGGAGAGGGGTCGAGCGCAATTAAATTCGAATAAAAGTCTAGCCTTGGCATCGCCGACAGACTCTTTCGTCCGCTACTTGTCCCATGCGAGATTCGAAGGACCTAACGGTAAAGTTTAGCTTAAAAAAGAAAGATGCACCTCTCGATTTCATTGCTTCTTGGTCAAGGATCTTCTCTCTTTCTCTTGCGTTTAGAATTTGAAGGAAACGGAATGACACTTGAGTCGCGTTTTTTTTTAACGAATAGCTGGTATTTAGAATTTAAATGATTAAAAGGGAAATATAATGTTGAAGTCACTTTGATTTTATTTTAATAAGGCGAGTTTTAGCTTGAGATTTGAAGCAACCGGTCAAACGTAATTAGTAAGTTTTTTTTTCAACGTTAAATCCTTGGTGACGTAAAAGTGAGACTTCCGCGCTAAGATGAATTATACAAGTTGTTAATTAGATTTAATTGTGCGTCTTTTTATAAAATTAATATTCATGGCATTTATGAGTGGTTCTCATTTGATCATATAAAATATTAATTACTCTCGATCGAACCTCATACAATGTACATTTCTCTTAACATTTTATAATAATTTTTATATTGACACGTATTATACTTGAAATATTACAAATGTAGTATTTATAAGCAAAAAGCATAAAAATTTATAATTTTTTTTCTTGTTCCGTCGACGATTCTTCGAAATAAATCAAATATAAAAGCTTATTTCATTTAATTAAGTTTCACGTCTTTTCATCGTAAAACAATTATTTTCTCGTCTTGTATTGATGATTATATAATTCAAGATTCACTCCGGCTTTGAAATATCTACCGTTACTTTATCATCTTGCTCGCCAATCCTAGCGCATACTTGAAAATATACAGTTTTACGCAATTTTTAATAACTTAATCACTACCGACATACATATTTAAATAAAATGATAATCAATCATTTGCAACAGTAATCATTAATCTCTAAATATACAACAAAAAAAAGTATTACCAGCTAAGCTTGCATCAGCCAACGTATTTTACCCAGACACACAAGCCGAGAAAGAGATTAACTTTTTAAACTACGATACAAAGGCGCAGAATATTCCACGCCAAGCGACACCCGATATTGCCCCAACTATACACCGTATACACCAGTTAGAAAGCTGAGCTAAGCATTGGCGGAAAAAAAATTATCTCCCTCGAAAACGTCCGAGCACTCGTATCGGCGTCAAATATTTTTCCACGTTAAATCCACATCACGGTGCAAGCGTCGACTCTCTTCTTTCATCTTTCCAATTACATAAACCCTCCACACAAACAATTCGTTTGACATTTGAATAAAGAAAAAAAAACAAATCAAGAGCAGCTCCATATTCAGTTCTGTCTCTGTATTCAAATTGTCAACACAATCATGCATGTTCATGTAACTCCAACGGCATCTGTGTTACTTCTCTTCTCTCTCTTGGAGCTCCTTCGCTCTAGAGATCTAAATATAACTACGTCTTGGGCGTGTACACCTCTCTCTCGGCGCGCTAGAGCCGAAAACGCACGCCCTAGCGCTCCCGCTAGTAGCGTCACGATTTTTTTTCCTTCCTGTTTTTAGCGGAGACATACTCTCTCTGACGTAATCGGGGGGGGGGGGTCTCTGGAAGCCCCCCGCTGGAATGCTAGAGGCTGTTCTGAGAAAATAAAACGACGGAAATGCTGCGTTAGTTGGAACTTAAATTAATGCCTTTGCTCTCTTTCTCCTTCTCTGTTTTGATGTCGTTTGGTAACTTCTGAATTTCTCACGGCTTTCAAACAATCGTCCTTTATGCTCACTTTCTCGAAAAAAAAAAAGAAAAATTATCCTGTGAAAAATTTTACGTCAAATTTGCTCCGAAAATCAGCCTTAAAAGACAGCGCAGTCGCTGTGACGAAAAATGTCAATAGCACCGTTAAGGCAATGAATCACAACTACTACACCAGGGGCTTGATTCTGTAACTATAACGCGTGCGTTATGCCGTTCATAGCCGTTCATATAAGCTTCTGCGCATGTGCAGAACCCAATTTTCGTTATGTATCGCGCGTTATAAGATGCGTTATAGTTACGGAATCAGGCCCCAGAACGTGCTTTTCTCAGGCTGTTCATGTACGTAACGTACATACGTATAAGCGCAGAGATTCAATTCCGGCTATAGAGAGAGAGAGAGAGAGTCAAGTCCTTTTCGTCAGTCGTGCCTGCAATGCCGTCAACTGCAGCAGTGGCCGTATCAAAGTACGCGCGAAGGCTTTGGAAAAGTGCTATGTGACCGGGCACACGTACAGCGAGTCGTAGGCTGCATTATTATTGAGGCTGCGTCGAGATATCCTGACGTCAGGCGGTGCATGCGCGCGCGCGGGGAAAGAGGGACCAAGCAAGAGAGAATTGCTTGAGTAAGAGAGAGAGAGAGAGACACGTCACGTGCTTTCGAGACTGCGTTACGCTAGTCGCCGTTGCCCATTCGGACAAAGCCGCACCGATCGACCGTCATTCTGCACCCCCTCTCGCCACACCCTCTTCTATCTTGCTCTCTTTCTCTGCATCTCTCTATCTCGCTTGCTCTGTCGATCAATTCGCAAGAGCTCAGATGGAGACGTTATTGCAACACAGCCGCGGACAGCCGCGAGCTTTTAATGAGCCATCAAAGGCACATGAGACACCATTAAGTTATGTCGCTGTTGCTCATAGCCTCTGCTGTTGCATCGTTGACAATTTTTGCATCTTTAATCAGTGAAAATCTTCGATTGTATTTTGTAAAATCCTTCTGGCATCAGTGCATATAGATACAGCTGACATAGACCCAAACGTGATGTCTGTCGACGAAAATTGCACAAAAGAACCGAAAATATACACGAATATAAAGTTCGGTGAAATATATAAGGAAAAAAGGATTCATAAATAAAACCGTTGCACAAGCTTTATACTCACACGCGCGTGTTGATAATGTGTGTACGTGTGCATAGCCGGTTTGGAAAAAAAGTAAAGGATAGAGAGAAAAAAGTAATAAACCGAAGGCCAAGCCCCAGGGACTCTGGGCTTTATTTCACGGGTGAAGTTTACACCTACCACTTTCTCTACCTTACTCTCTCTTACAGACACACGTACAGCCGTGTGTGTTCCCGCTTTAAATACATCCGATGCGTCATTCAGGCGCGCTTTGACATCCGAAGCGAAAAACAGCCTTTCCTCTCTCTTTCTCATTCTCTTTCTCTCTCTTATCTCCATCCGATACTCGTGGTCCGCAAATACATAAGCAAGCTGTTTACGGTTTAATTTGCGCCTTTTACGCCTTGTGTCGATGAAAGAGACACTTCTTCGTTGCAGAAACGTCTCAAAAGTAAGGCGCACATTGCCATCCGCGACGATGCGGATGGGTTTTTTTCTTTTTTAATTAATTTTTTCTTTTCCTTTATCATTGACAATTTTAATTGCCAGAACGTGCTTGAATAAACGATCTCTTTTGAACTAGATAAAACGATCGAGATTTTTATTTACAAATCACAATAGCTGGATTATGAATTTTAATTGAGAATGATCGAGGAGTAGGAGAAAAAAAATTTAATTAACCTGGATTATGCGCGATTCTGCTCGTTGGCGAACTAATTTCCCTCGGCTTTTTCTTCTGCAATGTTCATGGATCTCTTCTTTTCTTTCTTTTATTATGTAGGTATCACGGATTATCGATCTGTTCGATGAGATTAAATACAGCCCTTTTTTCAATGTCGTTATGCGGATATTGGCTGATTTTAATATTAGACGAAATATTAATAAATATATTACGAAGAATACTTGTGTTGTTTTTAAAAGAAAACACGATCGAACCTCATTAACAATAATAACGCTAGATGCATATTTATCTTCTCAAAGCTTTTTTAATCGGTATTCGTTATATTCAGGGTTTAACTATTTTCGTGTAAAAATATCTACTTTGAAAAATAATCAACGTCCTGACATTGACATTGAAGTAAGAATTTCCCTCTAGCCAAACGATTTGTGATGCTAATTATCGAATTATAATTATTTTTTAATAAAAAAATTTTCGTTGAAAATAAGTCACTATTCAAAAACAAGCGATGTCTTTGCTTAATAATGACAGTCGGAGAAACTTTCCGTACTAGTGTGCAACTTTCAATGTGAACGAAGATAACGACAGTATATCTGCTTTATTATTCTTGTACATATACGATGGATCTTTTGTCGGTCAAATGTGAAATTTCCATTTTATTTTCTTAGAAATATCCAAATATTCATCGAGCAATTACGTAAGTCTCGGATTTAGAGCACTTCATTTCAATTTCTTTTCGCTGCATATTCTTCTAATGATATCTTTAACGAGCAATAACATGCGGCTCGTGTGTGAATGTAATAAATTGCGAAACGCCATTGGTTAATCAAGCAGTGCAAAGTGAAAATGCAAAGTACATCATTTACATGTACAAAGATAGTAAAGAAAAAAAAGTATCTTAGCAGGTTTGCTATTTAAGATTCACACTTTTCACTTGAATAACCCTGTCTATTTTTACTATTTTTCCTCTTTTTTTTCTGTACTTAAAAATGTAAAAAAAAAAACCGGCAAAACCTCTCGGAAATTTTTTCAAATACATTTTTAAATTCCCGTCTATGTTGTTAGAACTTCACACAAAATTATCCTTAGCAGTAAAAAAACCCTATATTATTATCATAATTCCTCTGAATCATTCTTCATCGACCAACAGTTCAAACATTCTATTTGCCCACGAAATTAAAATATTAATGGAATTAAATTCACTAGTGAAACTTAAAATTTTCTATTTACCTTATATTTTAATTTCTAATAAATTATCGGCGTGCCACACGCTCAACTCATGCCGTCAAACAAACCTTCCGAGCTGTTCTCCGAAAAGAAACAATCCGCAAATCATCCGCAATAATTCAAAATTTCATTCTCTAATTCAATCCAATTTCGCGAACTTTGAAAATCCTCGCGCAGATAGAAGCCCTTGATCCCGTTTAAACGCAGATGATACCAAAGTCGTGCCCAGCAATAAAAATAAATCGAAAGCACCTCAAGCGTCGCTCGCCAAAGTCAAACTCACGTACACGCATATACAGACCAGGTACATCCACATCTTCACCTAAGATCTATCTCAACCTCAAAATTTCCCGCTTAAAAAAACCCGACTCTCATCAAAGTCGCAAACGAGAGAGAGAGAGAGAGGGAGAGAGAAGGAGTAGAAGAAGCGCGCACGTGCGCCACGCGGGAGCATAGCCTGCGCACGTGAAGAGAGCACCTCTCTCTGTCTCTCTGTTCGCGTTGAAGAAGAAAGACCGGCTGCTGGGAGGCAAAGAGAAGGAGGTAGATAATCCCCCACCAGCCGAGAGCGGCTGTCTCTCTCCCTCCGCGCGCGGCTTCCGGCGCTCGCTCCCTCTCCGGGGCAGCGCTCCAAGAGGCAGGCGTGTCGCTCCGCGGAGCTCAGTCGTTCGCCGGCACGAGAGCATAGAGTGTCCAGAGAGCAAGCCAGAGCCTCTACACATCGTTCCTCGCCACTCTCTTTCTCGCTCTTCATCCGTGCAAACACATTTCTCTCGGTTGTTTGTCTAATGCCGCCGAGGCAGGCGTGATGTGCGAGTGCATAAAGTTTGGCGAGCCTCTCGCTATCTCCGAACTCTATAGCCGCGTGCACGCGAGTGCTGATCTCGGCAAGACCGATTCTCTCGATTAGAAGCTAGTCCTCCTTGTGCTTTAACGTACTTAAAACGAACTCATCTCTCTATCAGTATTCCGCGAGTGACAGTGTCATTGTTATTATTATTATTTTTACTTTAATTTATTTGTATATATTGTAAGAGGAGAAAGAGGAGGCTTTCGAGGAGAGAATAAAAGACTAAAGAGACAATGGCGCCTGCTAGTGTGCTTGACTGGTCGGAACCCAGGCAGAATTGGCGGTATCCTAAGGGGGTGTCGAGTTCCGCGAGCGCTAAGCGACCCCAGCAACCCTCGCAGAGTATCAAGGCACAGAGCACGATCGAGCTCAACGATAAGGAAGCCGACAGCGCCTACAAGAAGATCTGCAAATTCCTCAGGCGGTTGAAATCGAAAAAATGTGAGCATTTACTCGAACCTTAGTTTCCTCTTCATTTATTCCACGTTGGTTTATTCTTGGGGTTTTTCGAGAAACCGGGTGCTCTTATAAGTCTCGGGTATATTTTCGACTGCCCCCCCCCCCTCCAACATTCAAATCATGTGCCAACGTTTTTGGAGGTAAAAAAGCAACGCTCCAATTTTGAGATGATTATCTCGATATTCCGAAATTCTGTCGTGTATTTCGATGCGGCGACCGCTACTGCGCTCGCGGTTATTTTCGAGCCAGCGTGTGGGGGTTTTTCGTTTTCATTAGACCAGCGGGCAAGTAGGGGAAAAATAAAAAGTTCTCTCGTTTATATTCCTCGGCTTTCGTTTACGTCCATACCGTGATGCTGTGGCCGTTACACGTCTTTTTATTTTTCCTTTCGATAAAAAAATAGTGACCTACTTTCGATCGAAGAGTCTTTAAATCTATGTAAACATTGATGCTCGAAAAAAAATGAGCCTGAAGAACGCAAAAAATCGCTTCGAATTCTTTGCTATTTATACTTCTTATCATAAAGCTTATTCGTGACAATTTTTTTTCTTTTGCCAAAAGCGAGGAAAATATTATTAAATTTCGAGCGCGATGAAAAAAAAAAGAAATATTATAAAAGAAGTTACGGAATTAGCTAAGGAATAATTTTCGGATTAATTTTTTATGTTTCTATTAATCGATTATCAAGGAAAAAAAGTATATAGTACGCGAGTCGCACAAAAGAGCGTATATGTATATAATAAAAACGTTAGTTAATCGAGTACGAGTAAAGCTGGGGTTTACGTAATGCGTATATATGAAAGTAAAAAAGAACAATTATTCTTCTTGTTCTCTATATCGGAACAATGGGGTTAACGACTCGAAACTCCCGGCTCATTTTGAGGCTGCGTTCTAAAATAACAATCGTTACTGGCCTTTAATAAATACGTTAAAGCAACACGAAAATGTGTGTATATATACACACACAACGCGAGTCGTGCAAAACGTCGCGAGGGAGTTCACAGCAAATTTTCAAGCTATAATAATGTCGACGCGGCGATATTAATAAACGCTGCATCAGACTATATACGTTGAATAATGATCAATGAATCACATTATTCCTCCTTGCTTTGTTATTCAGTGAATAATTTATACACCATTGAAAATTTAGTCTAACGCTCCTCCTATGTTGCATTTACTTTATCTTAACTTAATTCTCGTTTTTATTTTTCTCCTCCTCGAATCTGCCTATTGCAGAGCGTAATATTTTATATAAAAAAACAGCAAAACCGTTAGACACATAATCTACATACAAGATCGGACGAGCCGTCCTTCTTTTTTTTCCAACGAGAGATAGCGTGAATGAGCATTGAATGGAAGCCGATTGAAGGATCGGCTCTCGCGTGTATCGATACAGTGTAGTGGCACTTACGTAACGATATGCCATTGTGCCTTTTCCAACATTTTCCCCTTTTCTCCCGTTGGGACCAACTGAATCTATACAGCCAACCTTTTTCTCATCCCCCTCCCTTGAAAGCTCTGCAATTGTGTTTGCTTCCACCAAAGCATCGATATACACATAACTCGACGATTGCGGATCACACAAACAACCATTTGTCTCCTCCGATTCCACCGCCGCCCACATCGACAGTTAACGACTTCAAATCAACGAGGCTCGAGATGCATTATCTCCCGGACTCGTCGTTTTACGCCCCCGCGGCGTGTGCAGCTTGAAAATACACGCGACTATTTCTAAGCTCCAAGCAGCTTTCAGGCCTGCAGTCGCTGACTCTTGCTCCCTCTCTCTCTCTCTCTTTCTCTCTTGGGCTTATTTTAAACGTCACCGTTATTAGCGCCGCGACGACTGCAAGCGCGTGAAAGATGAAAATACATAGGGAGCGGGGGAAAAGGAGGAAAGGGGCTCCGGTGGACACTCGATAATTGCCGCGGTTATTTTGAGACTGCGGCAACTTTGCCCGCTGCTGGACGAGAGGGATGCTACTCTGCGCCGATGCTTTTGTGCCTATTTAGCAGAGGCTACTTTGTAATTACTTATCTTGGATCTTTGCCTTCTTTATTTTATTTTATTTTTCTGCTATAGAGCTTTTTAAAATTATTCGATGCGACGATAAAAATAATAATATTAAAAAAAAAAAAAAAGAAAAATTCACGTGAACTCACAAAAATTATAAGCGTTCGATAAATCGCTCGCTTCCGTTAAGCTCGAGATCTAAAAGTAGCTTATCCCAAAATTCTCCGTCCAAACACGCGTATTTACTCTATCCTCTCTCATTCGTTGTCGTCAGAAGCTCACTAGCAGCTCTTCGCGCGTATTTGCTGCCGTGTCATCCTCCTCGTCGCATCAGCTACATCATATGATGCAGCAGCGCACGAACACGTTGGGTCAAACATTATTTACCGGCTATAGTCGATTACGTCGTTCGACCCTGTTTTCCTTCTATTCGACTATCCCCCGCAAGTCGGTGTCTGTTTACACGGCTCGCCTTCTTTCTCTCTTACCTTCGTGTTTTCCCCGATATTCGCACGTTGTACTTTCAATTATAAAAGCAGCGAAGGACCTTGCCGTTCTCTCTCTCACTCTCTCTCTCTCTCTCTCTCTCTCTCTCTCTCTCTCTCTCTCTCTCTCACACACGTTGTCGTCACAAATATTTGGACAATAATCATTCGCGTGAAAATAGAACGCAAAATGGTTATGCCAAGAAAAATCTTTATTTTTGAGTATGACTCACTCGACTATCTAAACGATCTTTATCCGATTATTGTTAACGTCTTATCACATCCCCTGCTTCATCTTTACGTTTTTTTTTGTTTTTCGGATACTTAACGACCTACGCAGTCACGGTGACCTAATATAACCGAATTTCGCGTGTAAATCCGACCGATTTCAAGAGCATTAATTGACAACGACATTCTCGTTGTTTCCCGAGGATTTTGTAACCGTAAAGGCTTCATTAATCAGATAACGAATACGCGTACTTGTAATATTAACGTTATCACTTGTGCATGCCAGCCACCCAGCAACTACGCGTTCTGCTATCTGTTAAAACTAACAAAGCGTCACGTGTACCACTTTTTTCTTCTTCTTAAGTACGCGACGATAAGACCGTGCCTTGTCTTTTATGAAATTAAGAGTTTCCGAAGAATGATTATTTATTTCGATACTTTTTTTTTATACTTTCCGCTTTGAATTTCATTAAGCGCACGCCTTCCACGAAGTACTGCGCGAATTCAAATTAATTTCGATAACGCGGATCGGACGAACTCGATAAATCGTTCGTAAAAAAATATTATCCCTGTCGATTGGCTATTGCAAGCGCGAGAGGCGGACTTGAAAAAAAAATCATATTTATAAAATAGAATGTCACGTGTAATCAATATTCTCTATTATTTTTCCTCCCGTCTATATTTAGCCCATTAAACAATAACCCACCGATATTTCACGGTCACTTCATTCTCTCGGCGCCGTCCAGAATAAACATCCTAAATTTAAAAAAAAAAAAGAAGAAATGAAAAAAAAATGTTCACCCTTAACCTCCCGCCAACTTCCAAAAATCCCACCAGTCATTTCTTCAACTGTCACACGCGCTCATTCCAACTCACACCAACACACGGACATACAGGACAAATCACCCATCCCTTTTGAAAATTGCCAACCTAACCCAAACTACAGAGCAGCATAGTGAGTGTGAGATAGAGCAAGTCTCGCGCAAAAGTATATCCGTCTTTCGGCATTACCGTTAAACAGGATCGTTAAGATTAAAAAGTCAAGCTGTATAATCGGAAATTAAGGAGCAGAAGGAAAAGAAGAAGAAGCATCGTGATATGCGCCGTCGAGAGCGGGCAGGCGCAAACAGAAGCAGCGAGCGCACAACGCGCAAACAGAACAACACACGCGAGAATCGTGACTCCAACGGACAGCTGACCCTTGCCGAAGGTTTGCTCCCTTCCAATTTAACGGAAACGTAAGCTCCCTTGGGGGGGGGGGGGAGTCGCCAAGAGGTTATTTCGGGGACGGCGCGCGGATTCGATTGCAGCCCCGAGTACAATTGTCTGGAAAGGGGGCTTGGCTTCGATTTACCGACACTTGGCTCATCGCCCCTGGCTTTTGTCAAACGCATCTCGAATAGCTTCTGCGGTTTTACTTTTTTCTCTCCCTTTTCTTTTTTGTCTTACAGACAGCACTTCTCTTCTTGTAGCGCAGCCAATGCTTTGGCAGAGATTTTTTATTTTTTTTAAAAAACCAATTTGCATATAACCTCCAAGCGTACTTCCTAAGACGACGCTTGTGTGTCACCTTTTTCGGCTAATGAATCTTGAAGATGACTTTGATCATCGTGTTCCGTATTAAATATTCACGCGAGGAAGAGGCCTCTTATTTGTTTTATGCGCGTTGCGTGTATGCCCTTGTCGCTTTTATTCGCAGCAGTTCTTTGTACGACATATGTAATAACCTGTACGCATCGAGATTGTCAACAAAGATTGGCTACTGCAATTTTTTTAACCCCCACGTCGCAAAGAAGCTCTTCTCGCGCGAAAAGCTTAATCCCCTACCAAGTCCAAACAAATCCAAGCTTTAATCCGCGAGAGCGGCTGTTGAAGTGAACCACGTGGCTCTCTCTCTCTCTCTCTTTTTCTTGCGACATTCAATTCGCGCAGCGGTTCTCTCACGCTCGTTGCGACATTTGCGGCTGGACTTTTCCCCTCGCGGGGGAAAAAAAAGATAACGACGTCTAGTGCCTCTCATATAAGCCGTAATCCCTGTCTATCTCTCATCCCACCGAGATCCGTTTGCTCTACGAGAGCGAGCACAGCCTGCGTTACTCTCATACTTTTCAAAGTCACTCGACTGTTATCAATTTTATTTTCGCAACGCGTGTGTCGTTATAACACCGCAATCGAAATTAAACAAAAAGACCTTGAAATTAACGCTCGGCAAGCTCTCGGACTAACCAGGTCGATTCGTATTCGAATCCCGCGAAGGCAACAACGCGTACAAAAGCTCGATCCGACAGGCTCACTCGGGTTTTTCGCTGAGCAATCGAAGCTTCTTTTCTATATATCTACCCTGCGGAAGTCGTTGCGGACGCGCGTTGTATTACCCTTGCGGCTGCACTTTTACGGCTACCCCTTCGCTCGGTTTCAACCGCCGAACGCACTTCATTGGTTTGCGAAGAAACGCTGACGACTGTTTTCCTTCTTTTTTAGACCTTTTTTCTGACTGTGGTCGAGGCTTTTCATTTGTTGATTGATTTCAGTAGGAAGATCGAAAGAGCGGTTTTTTCAGTAGGTATTGTATTTAATTTATTAAACTACATGAATATGGGCAAAATTTAATTTTGAAGCGATCTAATAATTAAATCCCGCTGTAACAGTTTTACGAGCACGTTAATTGATTTTCTTGATAATTTTCATAGAGCAACAAATATTACAAGCCTCGTTTTTAATTGCTTCTCGTAACTTGGGTATTAATTAAATACAGGTATATTAAAAAACCATCTGGTGTTCCTGAGAAAAGTGTTCAGTCGACCTTGTTTCGTTCATTTTTACCGGCAAATGTTCAGACATTCGTACAGGAAATGTTGCGCAAATTTTCAAAAAAAAGCTAACTTTGAATCCATTGTTTTGTAACTTGGCAAACTGTAATTAAATAATTCTCACGAGGTTACTTTTAACCACCCTGTAATTAAACCAAAAATGAAAAGGAATGGGTTAAAGTTGGTTTTTTAAATTAACATAATCAAAGAAATTGTACAATAAAACTGTTTCGTTTATCAATCTGTATCGAAAGAAGATCGGTAAACGAGTAAATTATTCTATCGATGATGAAAATATTATTGTTAGTCAAGTCATTGCGTACACAAAGGCCTATTCCTTTACAAGCCTACGTCAGTAGGCTATTATCAGCCGTAAGTTACAGTGTGTATAATTCGAAAGTTGTGTGTCCCGTTGTTCGATTGCGTGGCGCGAATGAATGTTTTTTGCGTGTATTTTAAAACGAATTCAAACGATCCGAGGTGTGAAATAAGACAGTTGGGTTTCATAACGTATAATGCACAGACGACACAATGACGATTTCGATGATAAGGACGGGGACCAAAGCTGTCAGTGGAACTACGTATCACGTTGGGCCAACAGTTGTCTTTATCAGAATAATAAGGCGCAAGGTAGTTTTTTTTTTAATTTTATTTTCGTCGGATCGACGGGTCACTTTATATATAGTTTTGAATAGTCGGGCTCAGCGATGACTGCGCAGATTCTCCGTAGATTCTAATCTCGAAGTTTTGATTTGGAGCCTTGTTGACTCTTGATCTAAAAGCGTTAGTGTAACGGTCGGTGTTTACCGAAGCCGAGTTTATTCAATAAACAGCGTGTTTAGTTGTACCGCCTCTTGAGACTGCGCAATTAAGATCGAACACACAGTGTCGATTGAACGCAGCAAGCAAACAAGCAAGAATAAAGCATGTGCTAAATTTAAAATCCTCCAAAAAAAAAAAAAAAAAATCCAGTAAATCATTCACCTCGCAAAATGCGATTGCATCGCCGGCTAAATCTGGAATAAAATTAATCATAAAAATGACGAAATTGAAGGTGATGCACAGAATTTAACCGCCGCCGATGCAATCGAATCGTCGCCAAAATCAGCTGTCATATATAATAAATGATGTAAAAACCAAAATGTCGTTGGACCGATTGGCCTAGCAGTACTGTAGCGTGTTCGTTCTGTTCGTTTGTTTCCTATGGGTGGTGCGATGTACAATGCAGGCAAGGATGGCAGCAAGGTGACGACAGTGGTGGCGACTCCGGGCGCCGGGCCCGACCGTCCCCAGGAGATCGCCTACACCGATACCAAGGTCATCGGCAACGGCAGCTTCGGCGTCGTTTACCAGGCCAAGCTCTGCGAGACCAGCGAGACCGTAGCGATCAAAAAGGTTTTGCAGGACAAGCGCTTCAAGGTAACCAACCCCATTCTTATTTTTTTCATCCCTTCTCTCTTTTATTTCATGCTCAATCGCTAATTTCTGCTTTATTACGTTTACAGAACAGAGAACTGCAGATAATGCGACGTCTCGAGCACTGCAATATCGTCAAACTAAAGTATTTCTTTTACTCTAGTGGAGATAAGGTAATTAATCGTCCACTTATTTTTTCCTCTAGTTTTATATTGGCGATATATTTGTTTGTATGTGTGCGTGTATGGTGCGCGCGCGGGGGCATCCTAACTCTCTATCTATCTATCTCTATTTCACGTTACGGGGCAGTCGCTTGGAAGTGGTAGAAAATTAACCTTCGAGGTCGACTAATTTTAGAATAACTATAATAAACTGCTTTTCAAGGCAGATTTGAGAGATACTTGCGAATAATTTAAAACGCGTCTCGTTAAGCCGCTCGTTAATGTACTTATATATAAATTAGCGATTATTCGAATTATTTTTCGACGTTAATGCGTGTTGCTGTGATATATTGATTCGGTTAATTTCTAACGGGTACTTCTCGGGTAAAGTAGCGGGTAAAATTGGGAGATAAAGTCATTGAGATGTTGCACGCATCTTGATTATTGAGTTTAATGCATGGTTTTTTATTGTTATTGTTGTTTTGTAGAACATCTTAAACGCGACTAATCCAGTTTTTCACGTGGCCGTAAGTTGAGTGGCGTAACCCCAGTAGTTAAAGGCAAAGGCTGTATTAATCCTTTGGCAAAGTATTAGGCATCAGTCGCTTGTTTTTCGATAATAAACGATCATTCGCTATGTGCGTTTGATTAAAAAAAAAACTTTTGATATTGCGTAAAAATAATGATTTTATTCTAAAGCTAGCTAATTGCTGCTTGGCTAGTATATATGGGTCACATAATTTTCTTAACGGCTAGTCAATACGCACCTTACCCTCAAAAAAAAAAAAAAACATAATAATTCACCGCTTTCTTAAATCTCTTAGAGTGGTAACGATGTCATGCTTCGAGACATTATTTATTTCTTGATTATTATATTTTGATTACATTTTTAAAGAAATAAAGATTGTCGCTCTAAGAAATTCGTACGTACAATAGACACATCAAAACTTTTCTGTAACGTATTAAAAAGCTAAAAAGAAAAATACCTTAATAAAGAGAAAAAAAAGACGATTCATTGAAGAATGTGCGAGCGGAATATTAAAACGATTAAAATGATATTTCATCGCGATAAAGTAGAATCGCCGGCTTGCTTTAAAGGCCTTTTCAAAAGCGATGTTTTATTCTTTTCACTTCACGACTATAACGGAACATTATGCTAATCGACACGCAAATCTCACAAATAACCCATTCCGTCTCGTTGTTTGAGCTCCCGTTCCATATTTGGCCGTTGGAAGCAGAAAAGTTGCCTTTATTAAAAAAGAAACTGCCATGTCAAAGCGAGCCTGCTGAATCCTATTAACCATCACGTTTGTATGCTTACTTAATTGCAGAAGGACGAGGTTTATCTCAATCTAGTCCTGGAATACATCCCCGAAACCGTGTACAAAGTCGCCCGACACTACAGCAAGAGCAAGATGACGATACCGATCAGTTTCATCAAGGTAAGCTCCCTCGTCTTGTCAACTCCCCATAAAATTTTGCCTTACCATCCCATCTCCAACGCGCAACGACCATATGCATTTTCGCTCGATCGCATCGTAAACGTTCTAGTCAACCGCTCACAATGAGCGATCTAAACCGGTTTTTCGCCGCGTTACGCTCTCTAAAAATAGACCCGCCGAAGAAAGCAAGAGTCAACCGAGAAGCCGATTAATATTTGCGCGCAAACTATATCGGTGTACATTTACCTCGAGCCTCTTAAGAATCGTCCGACGAACGAGCCGTTAATTTCGTCAAATTTACGTTTTCTTCATCCCTGTTGCAGCTGTACATGTACCAGCTGTTCCGCTCGCTGGCGTACATCCACTCGTTAGGGATATGCCACAGGGACATTAAACCGCAGAACCTGCTGCTCGACCCGGAGACCGGGGTCCTCAAGCTCTGTGACTTTGGCTCGGCCAAGCATCTTGTCAAGGGCGAGCCTAACGTGTCTTACATATGCAGTCGCTATTACCGCGCCCCTGAGCTCATCTTCGGTGCTATTGACTACACCACGAAAATCGGTAAGTACGCCCAGCTCTACTTTTGGCATATCTAATTTGTTATTAATGGAAGTTTTTAACGAAGAATAAAGTGGACTGTGCGATAAGGTTGGCTCGTGAGCTCTTTGCTTAAGACTCCGAGTACGTAACATAACACATTAATTCTCTTTAATTTTTTTTTTAGATTTTGTGGCAAAAAACTGTTTAAACATTATCGCCTTTGGTGCTTTATGAAAATGAACTTCTTCACGATTCTTGGAATCGCCAAAGAGATTGACATTAAGCGATAAGATTAGTGCGCCAGACAATCGTCGCGTTAAATAATTATTGCCGTGTATTTTCGAGTCGATTAAGCATTATTTAATTCTAATAGTAAATTAATAAAATTTGAATGTTTACAGACGTGTGGAGCGCAGGATGCGTACTCGCAGAACTGCTACTGGGCCAGCCGATCTTCCCTGGCGACAGTGGCGTCGATCAGCTGGTTGAAATAATCAAGGTTCTCGGGACGCCGACGCGCGACCAGATCCGCGAAATGAATCCCAACTACACCGAGTTCAAATTCCCGCAAATCAAAAATCACCCTTGGAACAAGGTAAGCAGTTGGTTAGAGAAAGCAAAGGGAACACGATGAGAAAGCTCATCTTTATTTATCAGATTGAATCAATCGTTTATTATCTTTTCTTTCATTCTTTTACGTCGATCGGTCGAGATAGTTGTTCGGTTACCTCGTTTACGAGTGTTGTTGTATGTGTATCAAAGATATATGTTACTCATGGTTTACAGTATATGCTTCAACGAATGAGCTTGCCAAAGTGTTCCACCGAGCACCAAAAAATTAGAGTAAGTGGTAAGAGTCAAACAACAAAGTTTTAGAACGTGTTTACGTGCTGCCACTTAATTATTATTATTTTTTTTTCTCTCTATCTATGCAAGCTATAGGATACTAACAGTTAAAAACTGAGTCGCCGACTCGTTAATGTTACCATCAAGTGTCCCGTCTAAAATTATTTTATGTCTAAATAAGTGTAGCTTGATAAATAAAAAACCATTAAAGTTAATTTCGATTAGATGGAGAAAATTATTGCTTACACTTTAGATTGATTTCTTTATTGGATTTTAAAGAATATGTCAGCAAATTATTTTTCTTATCAATTATTCTTAAAAGTAGAAGTTAATCAGATGATAAAACATGATCTTTAAAAAATTTTGTCATTTATTTAAAAGAAAAATGATAAAATTCATTAGCTTGTTTAACTTGAAAATAGCACTGCAAAAAAAATTTTCTGTGACCATTTACGGCAGACCTAACCGCACTAACCTAGTAAATTTAATTTTACAAATGACTTTGAGTAAATATATCACTTACTCCATTGTTTGGTGCTCCTCTTTGGCACGTAGACAAGAGACTGGAAAGAGAAGAGTTGACGTAGAATCATCCATATTGTATAAGCATTTTAATGAATTAATTAAATCTTCCGTATAATCATGTAACAAATATTTCATGGATATTATTAAAAAGAACATACATTACCATTTACTGTTTAATAATTTTTCATAAAAAGAGTATGCTTAATTAAATGTTATCATAATTAAACTCATCTATTATCATTCATAACATCACTTTTTCAAAGAAAAATTCAAAAGTGTTTGTACTAAAAATATTGTTTCCAAAAAATTTTGTGTGTTCATACCAATAAAACTACCATGATTTATTACGTTTATTAAACAGTTATAAAATTGATAATCGTCGATTCAATAATTAAAAATTGCCATTAAAAAATACCATCTGTACACATACCTAATACGACGATATCTAAACACTCACTACAACTGTAGTCACAATGGTAATTCACAAACCCAAGAAAACGTAAATCATGACTCTGCCATTGAGAATCGAGCCACCGATCAAGAAACTCTCATTCTAAAAACTTTGTCGATCAAACAATTACCCCTGAGCAATGACGCCATGACCGTAATCTCTGAGCAGCGTCCAAAAGACATCAGCACCATCGCCACAATCACCCCCCACACCATCAGCCGTAGGCTCCAAGCCGAAATCTCTAATTCGTTGAACGTTCTCAGGTGTTCAGGACGCGCACGCCGCAGGACGCGATGGAACTGGTAGCTGGACTGTTGGAGTACACGCCGTCGTTGCGCATGACTCCTCTCGCCGCCTGTGCTCACAAGTTCTTTGACGAGCTGCGCGAACAGTCGACGCGGCTGCCCAACGGCCGGGAGCTGCCACCTCTCTTCAACTTCACGCCCAGCGAGCTCATGATCCAGCCGTCGCTCAACTCAATCCTCATACCCAAGTACATGCAGTCGTCGGCTGCAGGCGCGGCCGCGACCACCGACGGCGCTCAGGGCCAACAAGCCACGTCACAGGATGCCGGCTCGACGTCGGCTGCCGGTGCGGGGGCAGCAGCCGGTCAGCCCCAGGCCGCGGCATCAGCTACCGCCTCTGGCAATTCCGGCAACGACAGCGCGAACCCCGGACAGAGCGCTGGCACGCAGAATACGACCGATCCCAACCAGTCTACTATGGCTTAAAGGGTATACAATTTTTTCGTAGCTCTCGCATGTTTTTTCCTTCGTTTATTATTATTATTATCTGGGTAGGTTGATTAACCCAACAGTACGTTATGCGTTGTAAGCCGATCTATTAAAAGCCCTTGTTATTGGCTTGTAAACATTTTTCGGTTTCTTGTTTCGCAGGTGTGCATCTTTTGGAGAGTCGGCTTCTTTTTCTCATCTTTCTTTCTACCTGGCTCTTGTTTCATTTTGACTTTTAAAGAAGCAAAGCAAGCAAACGGCAGACGTCTAAAAGGAGCAAAGCAGATACCACAACACAAACTTATCACCGCGAGAGATGAAAAATAGAGAAGTAGAAGAAGAGAAAAGAATAGAAGAAAGAGTTAGAAACTCGCCTCGTCTTTTGCGCGGCCAGTCTGCATCATGCGTTTTGTGAATGCGTGCGTCGTCGTATTCAAATGATACACACGCTGACACATCTCTTATTTCCGGACTGACAAACAACATATACATTACACACATAAACACGTACATAAATATACACCGCTATGCTCGTCTGCAAGACAGTCGCTTTCCTTCCCATTGAATATAAAGTAAAATATACGGAGGTTCTACTGCACAGGGATTACACCGCGATAACATACTTTTTTCCATGTATAAGAAATTAAGGAGAAACGGTTCGTAAGCTTGGTTACGAAGGAACAAGGGCACACATTCGCGTGTGATGCGAAAATAGTAATAATAAAAAAAAAACGAGAGCCACGGCATCTAAGTAAAAGTTGAATAAGAAAAAGAGCCGGATCGCGCACGCGCGTCGAGTATAAGAGTGCGGATAAATTTTTGACGACGACGTTGCGAGATACATTGATAAAAAAAACTTGGAAACAATGGGAGAAAGAGAGCATATGGCGTACATTTGATATATCCCTTCCAATGTAGGCTAAAGTATAAAGAAAGATAAAACAAGCTTTGTGTCACTTACATACACACATACACACATACACGTTAGCTATAGTAACCGAACGAAAAGCTCGTTGTTGACTTGCGTCTTGTCGAATTTGTTTGAATTGTACATATAGAGAAAGCTGCGCTCTACCGATGGTTTGTAAGAGAAAATCACACATAATTGAAAAAAAAGTAAAAAAATTATAAATTATAAAGAGAAAATATGGGAAATGAACGTTAAAAGAGAGAATGAGAAAAACGCCAAGGGCGCAAGTAAGAGTCGCGATAAAACAGTTGCGATTATTGTTCTGCGTGTGCGAAAAAAATAGTAAAAGTTTGTGTAATAATAACGTTTAGAGGAAGAAAAAGCACGCGCTCTCGACCTTGGATTATCCTAAGGCCCTCTGGACACATTTTTTTCTTTCACGTCCTTTTTCTTCTTCGGCACACATTTTTGCGCGTGCTTCAGTCGATCGTACGCGAATAGTTAAAAAAGGGCGATATAAAAGAAAAGTGGAGAAAGGCAAGTGCGCGTGCACGCGACTTTGTTTCGTCGCGTCATTGTGTTCGGGAACGCCGCTCTTTTCACTAGAGGTCCCCCAAAGCTCACACACACACTCTCACACACACACATCTCTCAGAAGCTCGAGAATCTCGGAGAGCCTGCCTAAAAAAAGAAGGCCGGTGAGAAAAGGCTTTTTTCTTGTTTCACTCGGTTTTTTTCCTCCGATAAGAGAGAGGCAAATCCTTTGTGCGCTCAATCGAGGCACGTGCGAGACGCGCAGCCAAGTCTCGTGTACACCTTCGACACTTCGGTTTTACGCAGGAGATCGGAACAAGCAGATGCCGGATTTTAGCCATCTGGACTCTTTTGTTTTTGCGATTTGCGCAGATTAGTTTTTAAAAATTATTTATTTTTTATCGTACATGTTTTTATTGGTATTACGAATAAAAAAAGAAATGATTATAATAAACTTAATTTGTACTTGTATTATTCTTTTAAAATATTGTAATGAACATACATGGACTTAGAGAAAAACCGCGTTGATAAAATTAATTTTCCATTTTAAACTTTTTTTTTATATTTTTTAGCGTTGTAAATGTAAAAATGATAATAAAAAGATTGAAATAATTAATTAGAAATGTTTGATACATTAAATTCTTGTTCCATGAATTTTCGTAGTAGTTTATTAGTTAATTAAAATTGCAATCTCTTTATTATAATTTTTACAAAGTGACAGTTAGCTAGATGATGCGAAATTATAAAAATTGCGAAACTAAAGAGCACCGGATAAATTTCTGCATTGCTTGTGCTAAAAACCACGACGAAACTCATGCGAGTGATTATTTTTTAATCAATTGTTTTGTCTTAAACAAGCTCAGAACTTGCAATCATTTGGTACTGGTCCTGTAACATTTACATCTTTTATTTTTCTCATTTGAGCAGAATGTGCGCAAGAAATAAGATTGAAGGTTATTTAATATATATGTAAATATATATAAATATATATATATATTTGTTTTGCTGTAAATGGATTTTGTTTGGCACGGTACAATTGTATCTCTTCGATTCTGTTTTTGAATGAGATTATTTTTTTAATTAGATCATTTGATTATAATAAAAAAATTTTAAAATAGATGTGATTTTTCATTTAAGTAATCAATAATCCAAAATTTATTTATTTGAAAGAAAATAATCATGAAAAAAGCCATCTAAGACCGCATAATACGATCAATTTTGTATTTTTATAAAATAATCTTCAATAAACAAAAGATTTTGTTACCAACCACAAGTTTAAGTGAAAAATTAACCAGCAAAGGCACGAATTTTTCTTGCTTGGCGCGAATTAGAACCGTTTAAAACACGAGCATCGCGAAGCTTCTGAGATGTCCTATGTATCTGCGTATATATTTATATATGCCTTATCTTGTAAATAGACGAGTTGTATACTCCTTTTCCTTATCTTTACATTCGAGTATTGAATGCGAACATCTTGCAGTAATAAAAAGCTAAATGAATCCATGAAAATAAATCGTACGAGCGAATGAAATATAGAAAAGACACATTTTTAAAAGCTAAATAAATATTGTCTCTACTGCACAGCGCGCGCCTACATATCACAAATGTGTCGATTGCTGTTGCATATTTACGAACCAGTAGAGAACCTACTCTTGAAAGTCGGGGCAGTAGCGCATCTGTCGGAAGTAGTATGTCTGAAAAACGTTTTCCACTAGCGCTTGTATAAGATGCTAACAAGGCTCCGCTAAAAGTGTGTCTAGATATCGGCCTTTTTTTTAAATTTTACCTTTGTCGATAGTTGCATTAACATTTTACAAATTATATTTTTAATGTTATCGTAATATTATCGTCATTACGTCGATGATGCGATTAAAAAAGCTGCTGTTTTTTTTATCATTATATTGTGTATAATAATTTTCAGAGATACGATCGAAGGTTTTTAATTGATAAGCTACTTAATTTTTGTAAATCTGTTTGTAGATCTCTATTTAGACGAGTAATTAAATGAATTCAGTGTTTCGACTTGGATAAAGCGAATTCGTGGTCTTGAAAACAAAAAATGAAAAAAAAAACAATTTTTCTTAGCTATTGTAATTTAAATCTTATTGATATAATAAGAAGAAAAATGGTTATTTTATAACTTGTAACTGGTGAACATTAATAAAATTCTGCATTTTGCCTGTTGAAAAAAAAAACAAAAACCTAGAATCTTGATTTTCTCGATCGCATCGATGAAGCTGTGCGACAGATGAACCCAGAGTTACGCGCGCGCCTGCAGAACATGCGCGTACTTTGTCTAGAACAATTCATAATAAGTACCTCTTCGACTCTGCATTATATTCGTATTATCTTTTTTCTTTTCTAACTATTGAACTATTTTTATTTTCGACTGAATTGACGAGTACGCTTGTGTAACGATATGCATATGATAAACAAATGCGCCCTACGCCGACGAAGCGTCATGTTCCGTCGCTCGCGAAATCAACGAGCCGCAACGTAAAGGACGCCTACCGTCGTTGTGTTTATTATTATCACGCGGCTCTACGAGGAAATATAAACAAAAAGAAGATATCGTTCGTCATAGCGCAAACCGAGCTATTGTGGAAAAGTACGAGTTAAGAGGTCGAAATAAATTCGTGTTAACAACACAAAAACTCAGTGATCGAATGCGCGATTTTTTTTCTGTGTGTGTTCTACATGTGCGTGTGGGAGAGAGAGTAAGAATGATGACGAGCGTTGTTGAGAAGCGTGTGAGCGTCTTTTTTTTTGCGATACGTTTGTCCGTATAATGAGAATACAAACAATAACACCTACAAAATATATAAATATATATATATATATAAATATAATTAATGAAATAAATAAACGAAAAAATCGTATAAAACGTGTGTTATATTATTATTATTATTATTATTATTATTATTATTATTATTATTATTATTACTATTATTATTGATTTAACGACAATTTTCAAATTTAAGTAATTTCACTGATCGAGCGTGGGCAACCTGTTGCGAGAAAAAAGGGATCTCGGGGAATTGAAAGGAGACGAGAAGAAACGATAGAGCCTGGTCGGTTGTAGGCGAATTATTAAGTGAATCCAAGAAGCTCAAGCGACGTTCGCTTACTTATTTGAGCGAGAATTGAAATTATGTTAGTTTAATTAAGGGGGGAGGGATAAATATGATAACAGCTGAGCCACAGACAATTTGTCATTTTCTCTCGTGAGAAAATAAAGCTCAGCTTAACTCGAACGATTTTGTATAGTTCGCTTTGCGTCCTTACACATTGTATAAAATGCGATTGCAGTTTAAAAATACATGACATGAGAAGGAGCGACAAATTTAAAATGAAAAAACATAAAATAATCCTCGGTGTCGTCGATTCAATGTCCTTCCGCTAAGAAAGATAAATAAAGGGTTGGGGGAGGGGAATGAAAATGTCTTTGTCGTAGAAGATTCGGCAGTTTCGCGAATTTGTACAGCGAAGTAAAAATGACGAGCGGGACCTCGTGACGCACGATTACATATACATTGTACTCTCGAGATCTTTCGCCTGAGCAAAATTGTAACAAGAGGCGACTGCGCGGACAATTTCATGTGGAATAAACTTTGTCTTTTTTACGTTATTTTTCGTTTGTTTAAATTAATCGATCGGATATTTTTTTCCATTTATATAGTCGAATCAAAGCGAAAGACGAGCGGGGAAAAAAGTCTGCGTGTGTGTGTGTTCTTAGTTCGGTAAGAGAACCCGTGTAAAATACCGAAGATCTACACATAGTGAATTATATAAATAAATATAAATACGTACATAAAAGAATAACTAAATTACGATAAATACACGCAGACTAATTTTAATAAATAAGATTATCATTATAATAGGTGAATGATAAGCGCTCGGAGACAGATAAAAACAGTTACCGCTGTTGTTTTTCGTGCGAAGGAGGAATGGACCGATAATTTTGAAATGAAAAAACAAAACAAAGTAATTCTAACAGTTACATAAAAGACGGAAAAAAAACAAGTATAAAGTCTGTAGCAAATGGTACCATTTCTTCCCTCCCATTAAATCTCGGCAAATGAGCGAAATACCAAGTACTCTTTAACACGTTCGAGCTACGTAAACATATATTTATATATATATACGACTAGACCAATAAAATATAAAAATGGCATGAAGTAAAAAAAAGGAATGAAAGAATCTCAAAATAATTTCGCTCGACTTGTCACATTGACATTGTACTCTCGTCTTTTCATCTCAGGCTAAGTAATGTAGGACCGTGAGCGAGCCTCGAAAAGTACGTCTTTAATTTGTTCGACCTCGGATCTTTATAAATGTTATACTCGTCCTCGCGTAGCGCACTACTTTTCTGCCGAGTGCCTGAATTTCATTTTTGCTTATGTCACGAGTGTGCGATGGTTATACAAAGGCACAACACACACAGACACACAAACACCTACACACACGTAGCTTTAATGTATATATACATAGAATTACATAAAGTGTGCCAGCACACCTGTATTTTTCGCGTGTCTTGAGTAACACAACGTAGCATGAAATTATGCGAAGAAACATTTTCTGTGTACATAACCGGAGAAAAGATGTGGCTCTGAGGGAAGGGATAAGAGAATCTGCAGTTTTTTGTACATATATCTAACCGAACGACATTGTTTTAAGAATAAATCGCAATTGCCGGGAGAGGGCCGAGGGCGCGATTGTCATAACACAAATAGAGACGCATTTTTCAAGCTCGTTCGACAGAGCGTTCCTATTTTTTTCCCATCGAACTTTTATCATCTCGCGCGAACACACAACACACTTAGCCGATCGATTGTGAAAATTAAGCCTCTAAGTAATACAACAACAAATAAACAAGGCGATAAGTGTAATAATTGTTAAGCAAATATTATAAGCATAGAAAAAAACAAAGTAACTATCGAGTTTACAATAACGATAGCAAAGTGGAAGCAAAGGGTGTGAGGGAAAGAAGCAACGAGGGGAGAATAGGGGGGGGGGGTAAAATAGGCAAAAATGATTATTGCGCGCGCGCGTGTGTGTATAATTTAAACGTGTAAACGATAGCGTGTGTGTGTGTGGTGCGCAGCGTTAGAGCGTAGAAATTTCAGAGAAAGAGAGTGGCACGATGTGCAAGAGAGAGAGAGAGAGAGAGAGAGAGAGAGAGAGAGAGAGAGAGAGAGAGAGAGTGAGAAGCTTTGTTAAATGGGTGCTTATGAACTTTGTAGATATAAATGTAAACGTGACGAGGCGGCAAGTTTCATTGTTTAGCGCACCGCATGCTAAAGCAGAATAAAGCCACAAATAAAACGAACAAAAACTCTTGTAGGGATTATAATGCACCGATATTGATTATTAAAAAGAAAAAAAAGAAGAAAAAATACTAAAAAATAAAAAGATGAAAAACATTGACAGATTTCAATGAAAACGACGTAATGATATATTATTATTATATTATTATTACATTATAGATGATTAATAGAGTGCAAAATGAAAAAAAAAATAAATAAAAACGATGCGAAAAATCGTTCTCTCCGTACGAGCATTCGAGTAAATATATATTATATATATACCGAGTCATTGCAATGATGTGTATGTCGCTTGACACTCTCTCGTCGTTCCCCTCGTTCCCCCTCCCCCCTACTCCTCGAACCCACTGTCACCATTGCTCCCTCTCCGCTCCCCCTCCCCCCGTCCTTTTTAATTTCTTTTGTAACTTTATCGATTAATTGCGACGTTTTTAATTTTTAACGATGCCTATATTTACTAATTAACAGACAAATAAAAAGAGATTCAATGGAATAATCCATCGTGTATATCGTTCATTACCTTCACTGCATCTCTAGAATCACAAATTCGATGATTTTTAGCACATTTTACGTTATCTAATCGCATTGTGAATTGTTCATGTGTTTTTTTTTCAGGAAATAAATTTCATTGTCGCAGTTTCTTTAAGCTGCGTCGTGTGCTTTGCTGGAAGCTTCCTCATAGTGGGAATTGCGCTTGTGATCCATACTGGATTTAAATTACGCTTAAAAAAAAAAAAAAAAAAGAATGACTTGAGCAACGATCTTGTTTTTTGTTTGAATATTGTGAAATATTGTAAGAGGAAAACGCTTATGGTGTGAGCTTATGAGCAATTAGTATGATTCTACAAAGTCATTTCGTAGTTACCAGTGAAATTAAAAAAAAACTTTTTCTGCAAACTCTTTTCTATAACAGAAAAAAGAGCCTACCATATACATATACGATAAGGATTAGGCAGCCGAAACTTTTACATGTTAGTTAAATGTCTTGCTAAACAAAAAACGCGCTTCGTCAGTGAACTTCGCGTTTTCGCGTTATTATATTTTTTTTTTATGTAACTTCTAAGCTTAGTTTTGAAATGTCGGTTTGTCGCACGAAAAAAATTTTTACTCACCAAAAATTACGTTGAGTTACAAACAAAAATTTCACGATTAAAATAATTTGTAGCGAGTCAAAAACAAAATCAGTTGCAATTAAAGACGCTCGTCGCAATTAGAAGAGCACGTAGCGATTGTTATACTGACTTTAAGATACGTGTGTATGTAATAATGACGTAAAACTAATGAATACAATTGCGCTTGTGCGCTTATTGATTGTAAAGGACACGCATAAACTCTCTGCAAATACGTGAGGAAAAAAAAAATTTGGTAAAATTTTTACAGCCATACCTTTAATTCTCAACTGTGTCGCGATAATGCTTATACTCGGATCCTTGAATTATTAAGGCAATGCGAAATAGAAAGCAACAAAAAGTACCAATATATCTGTACGTTTATAGTAAGGTTACGATAAGTAGTCGAGTTTATTTTGCGCCAAAAAAAAAAAAACATTGCATTAAACATGAAAGTCTATCGTGAAAAGATATACTACTTGTTAGAATGAAGATCATAGTTTTCCATCACTGATGCTCTTAGTTGAGTAGAAACTACATAAACTTTATCTTTTCTTACTCGATGTGTTGTACATAAGCCGAGAGAAAGAGAGAGCGAGAGCTTTTGCAATGATATCGAAAACTTGAGTGACAGTGCAATGACGAACGATAGACAATTATGATAATTGAGCTGACGTTTTGCGAGTGGAAGGGTGAATCGAATCTTGCAAAAAGACAAAATTAACGATGTAAGCACAGCTGCTGGGCTGAGACTATTGTGAATTCGACACGTAAGCGCGAGGTAGAGTGGCTCGTGTGCGAACGTAAAACGTACGAATTTTAGAGGAGCAAACGATTATGATGGACCGCAATATATATTATTACGTACATATATATTGACACAACAATATCTGTAGCATAAGTATTGAATGTGTTATTAACGCGAGAATCGACCGTGACCCGCCGGGGGCGCGTTATATGATACTATTATTACTGTACATTTTTGTGGTTTATTTAACAATAAATAATAACAATAATGTTAAATTCGTGACTTTCTCTGCATACAAAAAGCCCTCAATTCCGCCATTTCTTCGTCTGTGATTATTTTCCCAAGTACATAATTATATTTTTTTCAACGTTTATAACAAAGCTAGATGAGAAAAAAAGAATTCAATTGAAAAAATACATTGACCACTCGTTGAGTAAGCTTAAAAAAATCATCAGCATTTATTTTCATCAACACATTGTTCATTAGTGCGTCGCACTTTGACAATCGGTAATAGCCAACGTTATACATAAAGTTTCGAATTTATTGATAGACAACAACAAAAAGAAAAAAAAGGAGTGACGTTGATAACACTTCCCGCGTATTGTACGTGCTGTTTATTGGGATCCCAACACTGCTATATATATGTCTGCGATATATATGTCTGGGCGGGGAAGTTTAACATTAGCGTTATGGGAGAAGTCGTAATTTTAATTG
>JAPYYQ010001952.1:0-25105 GCA_030522585.1 Anagyrus pseudococci | reverse complement strand
CGAAAAATTTTTCCGTCACCGGGGATCGAACCCACGACCCCTCGAGCCGACGTAGTTCAGAGGCAAGCACTTTACCACTGTGCTACGCCAGCTCTTCAGAGTCGCGCCTCTATCTCACTTTACATTGCGCGAACAAGCGGCAGATATCGATATACGAAGTCACGCGAGTCGACAAGGAAATTCCGATAAGTCGATCGGCGCACGAGCACGGGTGATCTGGTCGAGCGCAGTTTCGCGTATGCGAATTAAAAGTTCCGAGAAACTTTTAGCTCGTGCTAAACCGTGGAATATAGATAAGAAAAAAAAAGGAATTCAGCCGGCTCACCGAAAAGAAACGCGCCGGAGAGCACAGGAGAGTGTGCCCGGAGAAAATAGGAAAAAGTCGTCATCGAGCACGTGGCGGTCAGCCGACACGAGCCTGACACAAATAAGTGGCTTCGGCTCGCCAAATCCAGAGGACACACATCCAGAGGAGAGCTCTGGTGATTAAGAGGCACCAGTGACGTAATGAAGGCTCTCATCTTTCCGCGGCAGTCACACACGCAAATGAGCCTTTCGTTTGCTCATTCTGCGACGACGATTTTATTTTTTTTCCAGACGACGGATTATACCGTTATTACTAATCCCTCTCCCGGTTAGAAAAGCAAAATATTGACATGTATCCGCGGAATATTCCGTTGTTGTTGTTCACTATTAAACAGACCTAACGCACAAGATGTCATTGATAGACTCAGCTTTAATGTTTTATGGAAAAATTATGAAACGCTGAAACGTCGGGGGACTGACTAACATCCATTTCTCAAGTTCAACAATCATGCATATGAAAAATTAAAATAAAAAAAAAAAAAGATATGCGCCAACGTAACAATAACAATGGCACGAGACTCGTCAGCTTTGAACTATTCAGATCGAAATATTTCGAATGAATTTGTTTATCAATTTTATGGCATACGCGTAAAAACATATTTTCGAGCTTGTAATCTCAAAGCCATGAACTCGCGCACGTAATCTGGTGAATAAGCGAGGTCGAGCGAGTCCACACATATACGTATATAAATATATTTTGTTTGCTTTTTTTTTCGTCGTAACTGCGAAGAAAATTTCACACGCCTTCTTTACTGATAACTCGTCTCACCCGTGACGAATCGTTCGTCGACCGAATCTGGCGTTGTGCACTTGCTCGAATTCTTTACAACGCCATTCGCCCCGGGGTATACGCTCGTTCGCCAGTTAAAACGATCATCAAAAAATAAAGGCGCGCTAAACGAAAAATATCGATGAAAAATGATTTTGCTCAAGGTCAGAAGGCTGTGCCAGTAACAAGTTCAATAAACACATCGCTCTCTCGCCTTGTCTTCCTCTTTCATTTTTCAATGTTTGCCTTTTTTTTCAGCTTCGCTTATAAGGGAGAGAACTTTAACGACCGCGCGGTTCAAAGAAAAAAAAATTTATAGCCGCTTAAATGTTTCCAGCGTGGCCCAGTGATGTTTGCGATGATTCAGAACACTAAACGTCGATTCGGTTGAAAACGTGAAAAAAATACGGTGTTCCGGCGAACGCACAGCTTACCGAAAACGAACCTGCGATTAATGTACAGAAGATTAAGTTATCAAAGGGTGAGAAAATCTGTATACAAAAGTCACTTGAACAAACATCAGTTGTAGAAGCTGAAGAGGTCGAGAAGCTACATGCTTACGTCCAAGTCGACTGGCAATGCGCCGCGGGGCTCTTATGAATCACGTCTACGTAAACGCTGACATAATAAGAAAACAGCCGCATCTCACGCTCGCGCATAATAAATAATTCCAAGTGCTAGGAAGAAGGAAGAGGAGGACTAAACGGCATTAGCTTGCCTGCTGCAAAATTGAAATACAACTATTTAAACTACACGCGGGGCACTGGCGTAAGGTCGTTTAGTTGTTTTTCTTTTCTTCCCCCCCCCCCTCCCACTTTAAATTGTTTACAAAATTATCCGATTGTATCGAGCAGGAGGCAAGTGTATAGTCGACAGGTCGTTGGAGAAGTATTCGATGAATGAAAGCATAAATTAAGCGATGAACCGCCCGATAAGAGGATTAAACGTCGAATTTTTATTTTTTGTATCGAAAAGTCTGTCGAGCAAACGATTTAATCAATGCGCGTGTTCCATCTAAAACGGCACGCATTCCAGAATACGCGCGCTTATACACGGACTTCTAGGCGCGCTTATCCTCGAGCAAGCGTTTCTTCGAAGGCCTCGACGCGCCCATTTAATAACAGTAATGACGAGGAGAGGCTTGCATCTTCCCTCTCTCCCTCTCTCTTCTCTCGTTGCTTTGGCGCCTATACACGAGGAAACTACACGCGCGTTTGAGAGTATCCGCGGTCAAATTTTTAAAATGCCCCATTACTATTATTGGTTGGTTTTTCGCGGCAAAGTATATCAGACTTTCATTATCGTCGCTATCGTGTTCTCAATCTCTTAATTCTATATACTCTAAGCGTAAGATGAATTAAATTTCTTTGTAATTCAGTCGATCGCTATCGGTCGCATTTAAATATCGAATGTTCGGTAACATTTTAAACGACACGCGCCAGTCGTGTATGCTCGAGTTCATCGGCGCAAGTCGTTCGAGTTAATTAGCTCGCTCGATCCGTTCGTATATCGAGGCAAAAAATTGAAAAAACAGAAAAAAAGCATACATATAATAAATTACGTTAATCGCGTGAAGCGAATTATTCAAATGAATCGAGCACAAAAATGTGAATGCCGAGAGCTTCTAAAGCCTCTCTCGTTTGTTAAACGCTGGAAATTGACCCAATTTGGATTGAGCAATTATCACGAACGATCGTTATCATTGCCGAAAGCGGAGAAGATGATTCGCCGGTCGGTTATTCGCTGCACAAAGGGGTATGGGAGCAGTCGATGCGAAAAGGAAAAAGTCGGCAAGGGAGGAGAGAGAAAAGGATTCTCCAGGCCCCTCCTCCGGTTCCCCCGTTTGGCTTTCTTTGGGGTTTTTGCCCTTTGAGGATCGGTTCGGCCGGCTGGCCGGGATGATGGAATCCGCAAAAATTGCGCTGCTCGAAATTCGCTAAAAAGAAGGAGCATCGACGTCTGGGGCGAGGCTTCGGGTTGGGCCGTTGGCCCTTGCGCAAACCAGTTTGGATCGTACGATCGTACCACGTGCGCCCGCGGGGCCCTTTCGCCACCCGGTCACGCGATCGGACCCCTCGACGAACATCATCCCTCGCGAGCCGTTCTACTATGGCGATACTAGCTGCTTTTCGATCAGTCGACGGCAAATAACTTGTCGGCGGCCAATTGGTAGTTTCGCCGGACAGCCGATGACCCTGACTGTACGCTCTGTGCTTACGTGAGCGCGCAAGCCAACTCGAGCACTGTTTGCCCGGCGAACCGTAATTTTGTTTTGTCTATGCTCGACGAGTATTCCAGGTATTTTACGAGAAGACATTGTCCAAAGTTTTATTTGCTCTCGCGTGACGAGCGGCTTTCGGCTGTACGGGAAGAATCGTGAGAAAATGTATGTGGTTTTAATATTATGGGCGTTTTAATGGGAGAATAGGAAGTGAGAATTTGAGTTATGGAATTCGCGTTGTTAGATTCCAAGACGATCGGCAAATCGTATAATGAAAAGCGTAAGATTAGGAGGAAAAAAAGAAGTGAAGACGTTACATTGTCTGTTGGCTTTACCGGCGCGATCGTGAAGCGCGTCTTCGAATAAATGATAATCGCGCGTATTGCGTAACAGATACACTTACGGTTCTGCAGCGAACCTGGACAGTTATGTATCAAGGATAGGAGAAGAAGAAGAAAAAAAAGAAGAAGGCGACGTATCCTTAGCCGCGTATAATGTAGCCAAGTCATCGGCGGCCGGCGGAGAAAAAAATATTAGCGAATTAACTGGACTCGAGCTGATTGGCGCGGAGGACATACGTTATATTTTATGCGCGCGCGGAGGCGTTCCGGCTAATCTCTTTCGCTTTTCTGCAGTTTGTCGTTTTACGCAAATAAATCGATGACTTGCGCTATTTCGGCATTTTTTTCTTCTTCACTCGCGGCGAAACTTACGCGCGCAAGCTCCCGAGGATCGGTAGGAAGAAGAAAAAAAAAAGAATTCATCAATTGTAATCGTTCGGCGAAATTTTCTCGTCGTCACCGCGAGATTTATGCCAATTGCACCGAGTTTTATTATACTCCGCCGATCATATGTTTACATAAGTATTAAATTTACGATGACTTTTCTTTTTGCCGATAAGCAATTCAGTTCAAACTCGATTATTGCGCCTAAACGCGCGTTAAACTAGCCTTAATGCACGATATTAAAATTGAAATAAAACAAAAAAAGGGGGGGAGAGTTCGTGCGATATATGTTGTTCTCGTCTATAAGCTCGAGTATAATTATTCCATTAAATAGCTCCTACGAATGTTTAATTATAAAACAAACAATTTTCAAAGCCTCGAGCGGCCGTGCAAGTGAACAAGCATAAAAAGGAATTTATAAATAAAGCCGTATTTGATATTGAACGTTGCAACAACAGAGAGAAAAAAAAGCCGTCGTAAAAATAGCGGCAATAATTGTAACGGTGTGCGGAAAGCGAGATTATAAATACAAAAGTCAAACGGTCGCGGATAAAAGCCCGGGGAATGTAGAAAATGCAGAGAGAGAGAGAGAGAGAGAGAGAGAGAGAGAGAGCGAGAGCCGGTAGCGGCTGCGTCTGGCGATATGTAATAAGAAGAATCTTCCATCCGAACGCGGGGGAGAGTAGCGCGAAGAATGGCCAGGACACGTGGAATACATGGAATATCAAGCGGCGCGTGCGTCAGCCTGGCGTCACGCACCGAGAGCAAATAAGCCTTATCACTGGCACATATTCCTACCTTCGACGACGTAGACATCCTTGGGATCCATGTCGGCGGAGAGGAGCTTGCAATCCAACACGAGTCCAGCATACGGGGTGACCAGTGAAAGGGGGTGGGCTGGCTTGCCGCGCGACCCGCTCGCCGTTCAACGCCGGAACGGCCGAGGTGCGCGATCCTGCGATCGACCGAGGTGCACAGTCTCAACAGCAGCCGCGGTTGCAGCAGCCGAAAATCGGCGGGGGCGTCGGTGGCGGCCGGTCCGCACTGCTCCCGCCGAGCCGGCTCATGCTCTCCCCGTGTGCGCTTGAGCTGCCCGCTGGAACTCTCTGTTAAGGGCTGGGGGGACGAGGGCTAGTCGGACCGGCAGTTTTCGGAGCAACGCGGGATATCACGATCTCTCGGGCGCGCGCGGGGACGTACGAGCGCGCGCGGGCCCCGGATGACAATGAGCGCGCGTAGCGCTCGCGGTGCGATATGTATTCCGCGAAAAATGCCGGCCGCCGGCGCAGACTCTGCCAGCGCGACTCCTCTCCTGCCCACCTGCCGCTCTGCCAGACGAGGCCCGAGTGGGGCAGTACCGCGCGCGCGCGCGCACACACACGCGCGAACGGAGACAGGTGCGCGAGGAGCGTTGAGTCGACGCCGCCGCCGCTGCTCTTCCACACGGCTCCCTCCAGAGACAGAGAGATGCCCGCGCTCTCGCAGGTGGCGCGAGCGCTCTCTGGCCCCCCGGAGCAGCGCCGAGATCTTCGGAGGGAGCACAGTCGGCGCTCGGACGGGGATCCGGCAGTACGACCCCCAGACGGCGAGCCTGCCCCCGGACCAAAGATCGAGGCCTTAGATCGGCAGAATCGGTATCTTGTTCGCGATGCTGTTATCGTTTTCAAGCACTTCGGTGTTCGCACCAGGATCCAGAATATAGAAGCGTCATTGCGTGACGTTTAAAAACTTTGGTTATTACTGGAAGCGTAGTTGACTAGGTGCACAAGAGACCAACACTGCCGCGTAAGCTCGCTGAGCTTATCAGGCTCATTAAACCGTCTTTTTTCATGTTTAAAAGTCAATGCCACAAGATTCCCTAGTCGAAGGCTGGCGAATAACAGGAGCCCGATGCACACGCGCTCGCCGGCGCGTCTTGTGCAAGCGCCAGCTCATAAAATATTCGTCATACGTCGTTTTTCACGCGCAAGGTGAAAATCGTGTATACGAGATTCGCGTTGCATCATCGAATTATCACATCACTTTTCACACGCGAATACTTCGGGGCCTTGCCAAACTTCGACCAATTCGACTCGGTACACAGCAAATTCTAAGCTGGCCGATATAATAATGCAACCTATCCTTGTACCATCCAGCAGCGAAGCTATCGTCGAGGCATCCTCAAAAAGGTCCGCCAGCAGAACAGGCCGAGCGATGTCACGGGGGCTTCCGATCGTATTCGGCACACGTCTCGTCTCGCGATGTTGCCCCGCGACACTGTCAGCTGGCGTTGCCAGCGGAATTCGAGGCTCCCGTGCGGCTCGATCGGTGCGCAAACACACATGGCGCTCGCGCAAACACGCTCCACCTCCTCCTTCTCCGGAGAGCACACTGGTCTCGGGCACGATCTCTTATCTCCGCTCGAAATCCGGCTGGGCTCTCGCCTGCCGCGGCTTATTTCGCTCTATCCACATCGATCCCGGGCGGATTCGACTCGCGAGGACGGATCAGCGTCTCTGATCGACTAGCGGCATGGGGAGCACTGCATAGGGTTGAGCGCTCGCTCAGGTGAGAGACATAGCCCTCGGCTATTGTCTCGGCGGCGCGCCGACTCCGAATGACGCCGACGGAGCCGCGCAGCCTGGGCTTCCGCGCACACACACACATAAGCTCGCCCCTTGCGGCTTTTATTTCCGTCGCTAGACGACGCGAGCTTCCATGTCTTACTTATGACGAGCTGTGTGCCTGCGATGGGTTATTAAAGAAGAGCGAGCGCTGTTTAAAGTTATTACGTACTTTGTTGTATAGATATATATCTTTAGTAAAAGCGTTGCGCAATCAATTGTAGTTCGAAACATTGTTAAATTTTTCAACTTTAGCTGCGCGAAATTGTTTTACACTCGGAAAACAGGCTGCTCGGAAAGGCTTGCACGATTGCAGCGACGCGGTTTATAAATCATCCCGGGGCATGCTAATATGAAATCAACCCCTGCGGACTTGATTTATTTGGTATGTGCTATCCTGCAGCTACAACTGCGCCGCTTATATACCTACTACCGTAGGCGCTGGATTTGTCGAAACGAGGCTAATAGTCAATATCTTAAATCAATTCAAAAGCAGGTCGTTACCAAGTTAAAAAAAATGGCGCAGTGTTTCCTCGAAAGAATCAGCATGCACATGAGCCTATGCTTTATTTCGCCTGCTTACCGCGATAAAACCACAAAGCACTGCCGGCTTGAATACAGATTATCCGCAAGACAAAAGTATCTCGTAAAAAAAGCTACAAACTTTTTATTCACCTTTGCATACGATCTACTACGAGTCTGTACGTATATTAATTCCGCGAAAAGTGGATTAAAGCAGAAGAAAAAGTTGAACGAGTTGGCGTTGGTCTACGCAGGTAATAAGCGAAGGAAAAAAAATCCCGAGCGATAAGCCGAGAGAAGATAGACAGAGAGAGAGAGGGAGCGAGAGCTAAGAGCACGTGCTACGCGCGCGCGACACGTGCCGATATAGAAGAGCTCGGGACGACGGGGCTCGATCAAACCGACGCCGGAGCTTACGAGCCGGCAATAATTATCGCTTTTGCGCTTACCTTGGAGGAAAAACGATCCCGGACAATGCCGCGCGTCGTCGCGCTAGTTGAGCCGTACGCCGACGACTCGCTGTCAACTCTCGCCACAAAGTCCCATCGACACTTTGTTATCTTTTATAAGGCCCGGCATTCTTTGTTTCGCTCCCACCGAAACTTTGCGGCTTTACATACACCAGAGGCATTTTTCTTTAATACAAAGACATCGCTGTACAAAGCTGGTTAGTCTCGACAGATCGAATTTTTTTAAACTGTTGGGACAACAAACTTTTTCACCCTTGGTTTCATGAAAGGTTTTTCATTAATTTTAAAGACAAAACGTCATAAGAAACATCTTCTTTTTCTAATTTTACAGAAACCTTCTTTGAATTATCAAATAAAATCAATAATAGTTCTGGATCGTGACTTGACAACATGATAATAAATGCGGTCCCGAAAGCCAAGCTTAGCGTTAACGATGAGAAGAACACGAAGAAAGAAGAAGAAAAAAAAGAGAGAAGAAAAAGTATCGGCAAGCAAGTGAAATAGTACGAGCTCTTCACATATTGAAAGTAATTTCATGTCGTGGTCGACACACGAGCTTGTAGGCAGAAAAAGGGAGGGGTGGAAAAAAAAGAAGAAGAAGAAAGGAAGGAAGGAGTCGACAGGTATGGAGGACGACTTGCTCTCGACCTTATCCTTCGTCGAGGCAGCAAGAAGCAAAGTGGGAGGCGGAGGAGCGGCTTTTTCACCAGCCCGTCCCGTCGTCGATAAAATACGGGTGCGCCGGCCAAGACACAAACTTATATATATAACCGTGCCTGGCCAACCCCGCACATATAGAGCTTACTGCACTCGTCCTATTCTCTTGCGCGGCCCCGAGACACGCGACGAACCTCTCACCCTCCATATCTCTCTCCCTATTTAGCCATGCTCTCATCGCGATTAGAAGGACCTCGCACTCTCAACTATTCACCTACAGCTCCAACTGTCTGGGTTTTTGAAATATTAGCTTGATTAAGGGAGGTAGTTGGACGCTCGATATTTTTCGATAATAGAGGATATTCGAATATTTTAAGCTAAATAAGTACGGTTTACAGTGGCTGAAATTCACGACTGCCACTGCAGTTTTAAGAGTTTAGTACTTTAAGAGGTTGGTGACGCGGAGATGCGAAAAAAATGTAAGGTGACGAAATTAAACGGAAGAGCCGGCTTTGGTCGATGGTTTTAATTATCGAAATTCAAAAAGTACGGGGCGATTGCGTTTAATTACGATTTAATTATTAATTTGTTAATGTAAAACAATTAAATTTACATATTAATAATTGAAATATAATTAAGTGTAATGATACGTACTCGATTGCGAGAAATAATTGTCTCCAGCGCCGAAACCGGTTTTTAATTGTACTCTTTTTCCCGACAGTCTTGAAAACTTTTACGAAGATTAAATTACTTTTTATCTCGAAGCCCTTTTTTTTCCTTTGTATATTTATCGTAATGTGTAATCAACATCCAATTGCGTGACCTTTCGTTCAAAAAGACGCGCGACTTCCTGACGACGAGATTGTGAATTAATTTCTTCGCGATTCTACGCATTTGTTATTTCGTGCGTATACTTATCTCGTTATAAAGAAAAAGAAAATACAACAATCGGTGATGTTGTTATTTCACATATGAGAAAGTAAACTTTTTTTTAAAGCTTATCGGATCAAAGTATGGCAAATATTTAAACCGTTTAAAATTAAAGAAAAAGAAGAGGAAAGGCGTATAAATATACGCAGCGAAGAAAACGAATTAAAAAAAAAAATAAATACCCCGACGATGATTTTGCTTGCATACCTTGCGATTGTTTACATTTTTATCGTTGTCGTTGATCTTGAAGTACATTGTACTTCCTGCAAATAACATACACACACCTATACCTTTATAAACGTACAGCTGTACTATCCTTGTCCTCGACGACACTGGCGATCGATGGTCCTCGAAGCGGTGTAGGCAAAAACCGATATGCTTCGCCTACAGCCGCAACGGATCGATAATTTTCCGGACCAACTTTTCTTCCCCGGGTCACGTACGAGAAACTTCGTCGGCGGGAAGGGGGAGCAAAAAAATAACCAAACAAATTGCCGATTTCCTATACCGATTCCCCGTCAATAATCATTGCAAGGATAGCGAGCGACACGGACAAATCGTTGTCGCTTTCGAGCAACAGAAAAAAAAGAATGCACACATCTGTTACTCTGCGAATTTCGTTGACCCAGGCGCATAATGGCTCCGCTTTTTCCCTCTTATTTTCGCTCTCGTGCAAACCTGCTGCCGGAGAGCAGCTCTCGCGCGTGGCCTTCTGCTGTTGGTGCTCGCGCGGCCCTCGAGCTCTGAGGACGACGGTCGTAACGGCATTGTTCGGCTTTTATATACCGGCGTCTTGGCGATAAAAAGAAAAAAATTCGTCCCGATCCCGAAGGTCAAAGCTTTATCAGAATAATCGAGACTCCTTTTCTCCTCTCCCCCCTTTCCTTGGGTACGAGGGGGAAGGGGGCAACGAGATTGCCATCTCCCCATGTCGTTCTTTTGTAATTTTCCCGCGTTTACCTTCCTTCCTTCCTTACTCCATCGGCTCGTGCGAGTTTTATTACTTTTTGCGCGCTCTCGTTCGGATATTGTTTTCAACTTTTTTTTTTTCAATGTCTAAAACCAAAGCTACGCCTTGTGCGAGACGGCTAACCGGGAATTTTTATGATTGTCTTAATATTTATGCAGGATCTGTATCATAAAGTTGGCGCGCGTATAAAAATAATGGCGGAAGGTAGTAGGATTAATATTTTACGAGACAAATAAATTAAACTTGTAAGAGAGAGAGAGAGAGAGAGAGAGAGAGAGAGAGAGAGAGAACGAGCTGTATAATAAAATTATCACGTAAATGATAAAGATCAATTGAAGTGGTACAATATAATTTTATAGTCGGATGAAAAAAGGAAAATCCTCCGGCGACATTGGATTATTCTTTTAAAATTTAACATCATTTTCTAAGTTACGAAAAAGAAAAAACGTCAACATGCGAGCTTATAACAATATAAAGTTATTATTTCTGGTAAATAAGATAACAAAATTGTTGGCACGAGAGCACAAGAATCGGCAAGAGATGATAATAATAAAATATCGTATCAGGGTTGAATTTGATCTTTAACCAAACATAGACGCTCATCTACCGAAAGATTAATACTTATAGACGCATATTAAAATTTCATTTAAATCATAAAAATAATAACAATAATAACAAACTTGTAGCTATGACAAGCGGAAATACAAATAAGAATAATAATTAAATACCACCCGAATCGTATTACGATAATACTCTTCGAATCTTTATTTGGAGATCAAGCATTTTATTCATTAGTAACGTTTCCCCCCGTGCACGGCATACTAACGACGTATCGAAAGTCGTTATCCTCTCTTCCTCTCTCTCTCTTTAAACTTCGATAATTATTAATGCAGGTACGTATGAAAAATAATTAACGATTCACGCCAGACTGTATTTGTTGATTGAATTCCAAAATTATAACCAAAGTCTCGTATTCCTGCAACTGCTATAAACAATGTATACAAACGACGAACAATCCGAGAGAGATCGATCATTACAAACTGGATAAATGTTATTTTTTCCAGTTTAAAGCAACGCAGACGTCGTGGCGTCAGCGCTCGGCGCCCACGTCATCGGAAATCCTATAATGAAACGGTCAAACAGGCGAGTTCGCCGGAGCCATTAATGTCGTACGTGCGGAAGCTTTGACGCGAGAGACGACGTGCCCGCGAGCGCGTTACTATTGTCCGAACGCTCTTATCAAAAAAGTTCAAGTAGCACCTGCTCGTGGCAACGAACTTCTTTTTTTTTTCCAAAATTCAAATATGTCTCTCTCGCAATTCGCGCGCGCCGCCTTGTTCTTTTTCGTTTGCGTCGCGCAACAATGATATCATATCGCCGCATAGAGTGTCTCGACAAACAACAGCTCTTGCGCTTTTACGGATTATCATATGCGAGGGAATAATTCCAAAGTGATTAGCATGGCCGAGAAAAGCCGGGCAGAAGAGTTTCAACAGTGGAACACCTATCGTGAGCGGAATGATCCCGAGGATATTCGCCGTCACGTAAAGGTGTTCTGAAAAGTTACGCTTTTTACGCCATAAACCTCGCCGATACCCCGAATACAAAAAGAAAAATGACCATACACAAGGCGCGTGTGTTTGATTTATTCCAGGAGTCGGAGAAAAGGAGAGACTACATTATCGCGCGGCCGCCAAATGAATAAAAGTCACATTTGCGATTTTTCAATTTGAATAGAGTCGGACTGTGGTCATTAACTAAATGTTCTCTTTTATATTTTTTCTCTCCTTCTTTCCTCGGCTTATGTAAGCCCAAAGCAAAAGCTGATGTGTTTATAACGTATACCTACTTGTTTATGAAAAACAAAATGCGTGATTGTTTTATTAATTATCCTGACAAATTGTTCCCGACCTTGAAATGCACCGCTGCCAGCGTCATAAGAGATCATTCCTTTACAAATGTATGTTTTTTCCTTTCGCGACCAAACGTCACTTTGTTAGTGGCAATTGTCGTCGTTGCTGCGGCAATATCGTTGATAACGTCAGTCACAGGAATTTCGGTCGCGCGCTACACGCGATTATCTCACGATGATTACCACAACCGGTGTAGGCGCTCGCGTTTTTACTTCCCCTCAATTTCGTACTTGTAGAGCGTAAACTTCATGACCAGTAATTGACGATACGTGAGCGCGCGCGTCACTGTCAACGAGTCGCTGTTACGTAAGCACAGTGGCATAGGTTCAAAGTACCGTCCTTGCTGAATCCCCCGTGATTTTTTGTTCTCCGAGTATTTCCAACTCGCAGTAGCTCATATACTTGGTTATTCCCAGCGAGTTACAAATATTTTGCCAGGTTCAAACGGTTCGGCAAAAGAGAAAGCTCAAAAGGAGAAATACGAAAATTCCACAATGAGATCATACCGTATAACGCGCAAAATTTCTCATATACAAAAAGCCATGATTATCGAATAAACGCACGGTTAAGAAATTCGCCGTTTTACTCTATCGCTCTCTATACATCATTAATTATCGGCTATAAAGGATCTCGCTCGGAAAGATCATCGTCATCGTCTCAGAGCGACACACCTTCGTTTCATCGCGTTATAATAGAATCGCGGGGGCGTTGGCGCGCATTTATCGGCTTCGATTGGCCGACAAATGAGAGCGAGCCTCCGCGCTCGGTTCTCCACGGAGGCGCGCCGGGGCAATAAAAAAAAAAAAAAGGATTAGCAGAAGAAAAAAAAACGAGCAACTCACACAGGCAAAGAGTCTCTCAGCGGTGCTATTTCCTTTTTTTTTCCTCCAGCTCTTAAGCGCGATTTTTAGCACAAGGCTGACCAGCAGTCCTATCACGCCGAGGCAGGCGTTATAGGAGAGGGACTGGTCGCATGCACAATCCCGTATTTGCATTTCCCGTTGCAGCGGTTAGATCACGCACGTGACTAGCGAATCCAAAATCGTGGATGTATACTAAAAGACAAGCTTGCAGCCTGGCTTTGCAGAGGCGCACTATTTGAGACGACGAAGGGAGGAGGCGTTAGGGCCGCTTGAGTAATTTGTCGCTCGATCGAAGAGTACATTTCCGCTGCTCGGGGCGAAGGCCGTAGAAAGGGCCTTGACGTATAGCCAGGCCGCGTGTGCACGCGCTCGTCCTCAGAGCTCGTCTCGTTCTGAATCATCGTGAAATTCGTTCGGGGGAGGGCAAACGAAAAGTCGACGGGGGCAGTGGAAAGGAGCGGCTGGCCTTGCCGGCTGATCTCCCCGGCAAAAAGATCAAGGCGCGCCGAGTGTGTGTGTGTGTCCGCGCGCATCGGCGCGTGCGATCCAAAGATCGCAACCTTCGCCTTGACGCGCGGCTTGAGGCCTTCCACGATGCCAGATCGATGCGCTCCTTCGCATCCTATACACCTGTTTGTGCAAGCGCGTGTTTGCCGATAAAATTCGAGCCAGCCGGACAATCGCTCGGACAACAGCGCCACGAATGTAAGCTGCTTTGACCTCCTAACAACCTATATGCCGCGCTCCAAAGTCATTTGCAAAGCTGCGTTAAGATGAACTTTTGTTTGCGAGTTATTTTCAGTGTAATAAACAAGCTTAAACGCGCTTCTGAAAATCGCAGGTTACAGTGGCGAGGAACGTTTGGCTAATTGAAAATTGTTTGCTTGTGGTTTGACCCGACAACTTACTCTAACGATGTTTACAATTTTGTGGTAAGATGCATTGACGCTTTTTCAGTTATCCCTTACGTGAACTTTTAATTATTCATCAAAATAATTAAGAAATTATATTAATCATCAGGTAATACACACATTCAAAGTAAAGTATGTCGTTTTATTTACTGTTCGCAAGAAAAGTAAAAAAAAAATATGAGACAATAAATAGTCTTTGCCGTGCGTAGCAGCATTTCCTTTTTGAAACACGGCATCATTTAATACATGTTGCGCAACCGACAATAGCTTAAGAATTCATTTTACGAATGCGATGATGAATTCTCACAGCATTGCTCCAGCGATCTAAACGATAAAATCAATACGAGATTCTGGATTTCCTGATGACGAGGCAGCGATTATAGCGGCTGAAAGTACGAATCTCACACAGCTATAATTTTTGCCAAAATTATTATACTGTACATCATACGCTGGTTTTTCTCTTTCAATTACAGTTGCGAGAACGACAAAATTAATAAAAGAAGAGTTTCAATGGAATCGCGGCAATACCTGCTTACTTGATTTTACGAAGAAAATCCTGTACTAGCGAATAAATAAATAAATGAATGATGATTACGAGTCGCAAGTAATATCAATAGCAGGAAGATAAATAAAGATTTTACTGATATTTCAAAAATCATACATTAAATTCTTTGTATTTTTCGAATAATAATGACGCTCCAGATAATTATGTAAAAAAAAATTTCAACAAAAAATCTGAATCCATTGTTTCGTGTACGAGATAAATGAAAAAAATTCACTGTTCAAAGTCGAGGAAGTCCCTGATAAATCCAAAACGTTAAAAAACTGACGCGCACATTGATACGAGATCTATGAATCTAAACATGACCGTTGCGTCGGAACTAATTACATCGCGTACGTGAGTACTTTAGCGAGACACGATCTATTGCATTAACTTGTTCGCGCAAACAAATCCTATGGATACATCATTGAAAGAGAGAGAGAGAGAGAGAGAGAGAGAGAGAGAGAGAGAGAGAGAGACGGAGAAAAAAAATTCACAAAACCACGAATCTTCCAAGCGGGGTTATTAAAAATTATGCGTGTAATTGTAGAGATGCTATCCCGTGACAGCGAGCTCTCCTGTAATTATCCTAATCTATAATCGACCTTGACCTTAGCCGAACGACGTTACGAATTACTTCGTCATTGTCGAGTTCAGACCGTCAGAAGAAAAAAAAATAAAAATACCAGCTAAAAAAAAACAAGAACGAAACAGGAATAAAACAGATAAGGAAAAAAAGTGAGCGTAGACGTTAATCGTATACCGTGCGAGAGCAAAGAGAAGAAGAGGGGTATAGGACACTTAGAGTTAGCAGTCAGAGTCTTCAAGCGCGCGCAATTCCCCAAATCGTCAATTTACATTAGCTAGAGGAGAGGGGAGGTCGAGGAAGGGCGAGGGTATACTCGAGGAGAGAAGAGTGGAAGCGACGACGGAAGCGCGGGAGGTTCGGATTGATTAACGAGCAGTGCGCGTACGCTATATAGGACTGGCGCAGCATCACGAGCAGGAACCTCGCACCGGCAAGGACGTTCGCGCGGAACGGCACGAATTGTGTTGTACGTTGGATCGGGCACGTACTGCCAAGAGAGAGAGAGAGGTAGCAAAAGTGCTTATGTTGAGGAAGAGGCGAGGGGGGAGAGGGAGGGAGGGTTATAATGCCGAGGGGGAAGTACATACGCGTGAATTCAATCGAGCGCCGGCGGACGATTTGAGCGCAGAGGGAGAGCTGCCCATCGAGAACTGCCCGATTAACCATGTACGAGGAAGAGGCACGTGATGGGCGTTTTGATTAAAGTCTCGTGACTTACTTCCACACACGTCCGTAGAGGCGCGCGCGCGCACATACACAGACGAGCGCGTATACCGACGACAATTATTTAATGTCAAAAATTGACGCGTCAAGTGTTGAAAATCTCTCGCTATCTCGCTCGCTTGGCGATTTAGGCTTGTTTTTGCATTACGTACCTATATGTATATGCGTATATGTACGCATATACACGTTAGATGATATTGGCTTAATAGCAGCGAGCCGACGAGCGCGCTATAAACACCGTTGAAAAAGCCCGACGACCGAGCTTACTCCGGAGGCTTATAATTCAAATATTTTTTTCTATTGTCAATCGACAGTTATTGCGATATTTAAAACTCGTTTTATTATGGCCGCTGCTGCCGGGAGTAAGGGGGCACGGCAAATCAAACATTCTATACGCACTCGCTTCGTCGTCGCGCATATATTTTTTTTTTATTGAGATTTCAAGCTCGGTTAAATTAGGAAGGGGGAGAGAAAAAAAAAGAGAATCGCCGTAGGCTAAAATTATAATAATCTCGTTTTGCCGAGTATTTATAAGTCCATTGAATAATTTAATCGTAAAAAGCTCGTTTGAATGTGAAAAGAGAGAAAAAAAAAAGATTAACGCCGAAGCGACGGCGATTACGCCGATAAAACAGTGTACTTTTGAGCGCGTAAGCAAGAATATAAACAAGCCATTTTCTGCATTTTTGTAATAAAAACATTCGCAACTGAAAGGTATCATACAGCAATTGCATATAAGTGCGAAAAGAGCCAGAGAGCAAAAAAAAGCGCGTAAGTGGTACGAAATTTCGAAAAAAAAAAAATAAAAGAACTTGCGCACCGGGAAGCAAAAGTCCGTTAGCGGAGATATTCGAGGTCAGAGCGTGGTAGGGATAATCGTCCCTCGGACGATTTTCGACAGGACGTGTCGGAGCTTGCGATCGCGGCCACGAAAAGAAAAGTGGAGCGATCGCATTACGAAGCCACCTTTCACCGGTTGGCAGTGATGTGTGTGCTTTTCCTTACCGATAAGCCCGAAAATTGCGCAACGAGCCTTAGACAGCCACGCCTCCCGTCGCCGTGATTTATTTTTACCGATCTACATCTCCTAGCGAGATGTGCCTCTCTCTAATTACGTAACTTTTCGGAAAATCCATTGTCCGAGAGCAATCGCGGCTTTATTTTCCTCGCTCTTTTTTTTCTTAATCCAGAGGAGGCGGGGTCGCAAAAAGCGCGAGAAGAAGGAAGCCGGGCCCCGATTGCTTGTGATTTACGATCGAATCGATTGTCGCTGTACCGCTGCTCGTTTTTCTTTTTTTTTCATCTCGAGAGCGCGCCGGCTATTTTCTTATGCTCGTGGGCGGGCACGGATGCATTGTAGGATAATGCTCGATCATTATCGAATTTTCAATCTGCCGTTTAAACGAGCTGCCTATACGTTACCGCGATATTTATACGCGCGTATTAGTCGCGTTGGATTTTTGTAATTCTAAGGCGGCTTTTTTCTTCCTGTTACAATTTTTCATCGCACGCGCGCTGGTCGGAAAAAATAGATATATTGGACGCGGTCTCGTTTTAACGAACAAAGAATAAAAGATCGTCATCGGCTAAGACTATACGTAAGCTCGCGCGCGCAAAGTTGACAAAGAAACCTCGCGAGACCGAAATCTTTTCTGCGCCTCGTCAATATTTAAGATGGAGTTTAGCGGATTCTTCGTAAATTTGACAAGGAAAAACAGAATTTTTAACAGTTTTATCGCCGAGCCCGTGACGTCAATAACAAACCGAGATTGAACGCGAGAAAAAGAAAACAATGTCGAGCAAACAGCGGGTTATGTGTGTGTATTGAGAGCTCTTTTAACAACCAGATATACTTATAATCCGAATCATATCGAGGCTTCGCCAGCGACGACGCGTTTTATCGTATTAATAAACCTCGTGATTCAAAGAGCCAAATAAGCTCGAATCTCGGGCTTTAAATTCTCTCCTAAAAGCGAGATCTCGGCGTAAAAGAGCCTAAAAGTCCAGCCAAATGGCAAACAAGCGCCGAATCGACCTTCCAGCGCGAGTGTGTGTGTGACGCTCGCCTGGGCCGCGCACACGTATACAAAGGTGCATCAATTGGCAAATCGCGAGCGAAGTGGATCGTCCCATTGTTTACTGAGACTCGTGTGTGTCTGTGTAAGCGCAACGCTCGGGGATATCGAAAGCGCACTCGCGAGCGCATCCGACGATGGTGTCAGGGTCGGTTGTTACTCTCGTTCGCGCGATACTCCGCCGGCGGTGAGTCTTTTGACGCGTACCAGTGCGCGCTCGTCGTAAAACGTAATGAGCTCTCTCTGTTACTCGCTTCTTGCGCGTCCTGGGCTTTGTTCGTTTCGTTGTACTAACGCGCATTCTTATATCTCGCTCGAAAAATCTGCATACGTGCTAATTTGGATTTTTATTTTTCCAAAAGGAGAGAATGACGGGCTTGGAGAAAGCAGCTCTGAAAATTTTCGGCCGAATAGGACTGCTTGGAATCGACATTTCAATGACTAATGTTCACAGTTTGTTTAACAAGCAATTTGATTGGCAATAAACAATTGCCAAGTAAAATTACAGGCGAAAATGGCTGGAATTAAAAAATCATCTTTGGCGGAAGAAGTAAATTGGAATCACATGCGAGAATTAATTCGCAAATTCAGCGGGAAGAGGAGGCGGAGGGGTCCGTGAGCGTATATTGTTGCCTCGATTGGTCTCAATAAGTAGCGGTGTGCCGGCACTTACAGTAAGTGCTTAATATAGCGGGTGAACGATACATCCATCCATCCCTTCAGAATAGCCGGTCTAGCTCGGCGCAAAAATGTTTCGCCGCATACATACACGCACGCGCGTGCTCGAGGCTTGGAAAAAAAAACCACCCAGACCCTGTTACATTAGCCGGCGCAACGATATACAGCTCTCACACGAGTAGCGAGCCGCGGGCAAAAAGCCGGCCAATTAAACTGATTAGTTATATATAGCTGTGCAAGTATACAAGGAGGGGGAAAAACAATCGGCGATTATGAGGCTAATCCTTGCGTATCGTTGTGACAGATATCTGGCATCGACAATTGGATCATCCGCTGCGCCGCTCGAGGAAAATAGTCTCGGTCCGCCGAGCGATTAAGCAATTATCGATTCGCCTGCGAATGGAATAATTAGCTCTCGGCTCTCGGTGTATATACACCTTCGGGACAATTATAGATGATCCCGGCACTTTACCGAGGCAGCTTCTTGCTCTCGTCTAACAGCCATCGGGCGCAAGTCTCGAGTTCTCTTCGAACTTTCGAGGTACGACGGAGCTAGCAGAGATCTGTCCTTCGGCCCCTCTAACCATAGCTCATACGTTCGCGGCTTACGGCTCTTCCCTCGGCCAAACGACCTGTCCGCGAGTCTTAAACTGCTCGCAACGATCGTACCGAGGCTGGAATGTTTTCCCTGCTTGGGCATCGTCGTCGTTGGCTCACGGACGCCGATAAACCGCCCATCGCTTCTCTGCTCACCTTCGACTCTTCGGCCTTCCAAGGGTAAAACGCCGGAGGCGCAAAAAACTACCTGCTTTTCGGGAATAACCCAGTCGCGCGAAGAGACGCCGAGCCGATCGATGACAAAGCCAATTATCATCATCCGCTCGACCTTTAACCCTGAAATCTCGGCATTACGCCAATGGGCGCGCGTAGAGCGACGATATCTCGACGCGCCAACCAGCGGTCTAATAGGTACACGGAAGCGACTCTGCGGTCGTTGCGGTGTTCTTTTTTTTTCCTCTCGAACCTCCGCCCCTTCCTCCTCGTACAACCCGCGCACTCTGCTATACCTGATAATGACGAGCCGCGGCGAAGGCCACGGTCTGTTTTTCTTACTCTCTCGCCTGTCGTTTCGAGCGAAGGCCTACCGGGCTTTTCGGGGGCAACGAGCCGAGAGAGCCATACCGCGAGACTCGGAGAATGTCCGCGGGCGCGGGTTGTGTAACCCTCTCCGCAAATACCGGCTCTGTTTGGCTCTTCTTGCTTGGAATGCCGGGCTTCTCTCTTGCCCGGGGCATCCTCCAGCGGCGTGTGTGTCTGGGTTAGTCAATTTTCCGTTGTGGTGTTACGCTGTTAGCGAGCCGGGTTTAATAGGACGCTCGATACACGTTACTTCGCTATACGACAATTTTCAACTTTGAATTATGATTAGCGACCGGCTATTGCTCCTGAGCAACGTTCGGAAGCAAGCCGGGGTAATTGCACACGAGCAGCAAAACAATATGCAAATGTGTATGGCAGAAATGCGTAGAGGCATGTAACTGTACTATATTAGCTTATTCCAATTTTTTTCTTTTTTTCGTTTGGCTATTGTCTTGAGTGAAAATATCGATTTCTCCTCTGTTAGAAATAGAAAACACGAGCGCGAGTCGCAGTTTGTAAAACACGGGCCTTTGTGAAAACGACAGCTTACGTATTTACAATCGCGTTTCAATATTTCTCATATTTTAAAAAAGCTCCGAACGCTCGGTTATTTCCTAATGCTTAAACTCGCAGAAACAAAAGGCACACACATTTACTCAAAGATATAATTTTAAGCCTATTACAAAAGAAATAACGTTAAACAAATTTTCCTGCCGATACGTTTACGCGACTGTTACGTTGGGCACTTTGCTATGATTTCTATGCGTAAAACAAACACAGTTGTCATCGCAAATTGTGACATAATACATAAAGATGTACGAGAAAAACAAATGGAAAACGGCTCGGCAGACAGATAAGAGCGCAGCCGAGCATACACCAAGTCACCATGATGTGGCAGCTCGATTTTTTGCTCAAACACCCAGCAGCACGAGGACAGTACGATGCCGGAACAGGTGGCGCAAGGATGAAGCCGTAAATTTATTTCGCCAACACCGTACGCCTCGAGCTTACAGCGCACGCGGCTATAGGTTCTCATTCGGAGGAATTTACGTGATGAGAGGAGACGTCGCTTTTGCCGCGGGCGAGCATGAACTTTGGTCAATGACGCAAAAATCGTGCCTCCTCTCGGTGTTGTGTGCTCGGCAGGTTTTTCTCGAGAAATAAGGCTTGTCAAAGTGTTGGAGCTTAATCGATATTCGTGCGGTAGCGTTGCCAGGCCTCCTCGAACGAGTCTATTATTGTTGTTAAGTAAGCAGGAACAGGGAAGGTAACGACGAGGAAGTTAAAATTGTGTATCGGCAACGATGAGTTTATCCCGATACATGCGAATATTCGTTAATCCGGCGATTCTCATGCGAAGCGCAGAGTTTACATAACCGAATTCACGGGAGGCGACCGAGGCGGTGTCAGGCTTTTTCAAAATTACCCGCGTCGCAAAAACGCGCGATTAAAGAGCAGTAGCAAAAAAAAAAAAACGTCGTTACAACGATCACATCATCATTAGACGCTGTACGTAGCGCGGATGAAAAAAAAACAATTACACGCCAAGTATACGAAAAAAAGTTAAAAAAAAGGGGGAAAAAAAGGAAGAAAATGAGTCAAGTGGACTTTGGTGTATCAGCCGAGTCAGTATACACAAAGAGTAGTCACGCGTCAGCGGGCTAGTCCGGTGCTTGTTTTGCAAAAGCGCAGCCGGCAATAAAGCGCGACACGCGAGACCAATGAGAGTCGTAAGGTCGCGGGGCGAGCATATAGTCGCGGTTACGACGCGGTTCAACGACTGCGGGGGCCCCCCTATATACGTTTTGATGATGCGCGAAATTACCTAATCCCCCCGTGCGGCGCGTTGAGCTTTCACTTTTGCCGGGCGCTCTCTGTTGCGACGGCGCCGGCAGCAGCTGCCACGTGTCTGCTGCTCCTCCTCCGCGCCAAGCGGTCCACCGGCGATTACGTCGAAGGATGTGTGTACGGCTGACATGCGCCCGCGGCTTCTTTTTTTCTTTCCTTTTAGCTCGTCGATTCACAGCCGCAGCTGATTTACACGCTTATAAATAGCTCTCACGATTGTACGCGCTTGTATATGCTTGTCCGTAAGTAATAAGCCGGCGAAGGTTGCTCTTGTAGTTTCTCGATAGGCGATGCGGTTATTTGCATAATTATACTTTTTTTTTCTTTTTTTTTAATTACGATCGAAACTATATGAAATGTTGGGAGCGGGGGAAAGGAGCTCCACGCGCGAGAGCGTTACGTCTGCCCTGCTGTACAATCTATAACGTTCTTGTGCGCGGATAAAAATGTAATGCGCCGGGAAATCAAACAGATTAATTTATCGGATTTAAGAGAGTTGACTTTATTGGACGTTCGGACAGTTTAAAGTCACCGGGGAGGGGTATAAAGAAATTATCCTCATTAACCTGATTCTTGAGGTTGATTTTATGAACGTCGTAAATGTTGGCCATCCAGCTTTACTTTCACATCATGCGTGTATACACGCGTCACTCTACGATTCCCGGGGAGATTAATAACAAGAGACAGGGCAAAACTATTAAAACTAATCTATCAAGAGTTTATTTATTGCCCAACTTAAAATTTCAATGTTGCCAGGGAGAGCGCAGGAGTAGTCGATTATGAATACCAATTAATTGCAGCCGAGCGAAATGCGTTTGACTCGCGTCGACTGATGAAGCAATCAATCGTATACAGCTCTTAAAAGATTCGTATATATGAATCGCGTTGCACCGAGTAACTCTTTTTCTTTTTTTTTCTAAAAGCATCTAATTGGAAATTAATTCATTGACCCTATTTTCTATAAAATTAAAATCAAAATGATAAATTTAATTTATCTTTGGGAGAAATAGAGACTCGCCTCTCATAGCGGATTATTCGCTGTGAGAAAAAATCCACACAATATTATTGGTAATTACCGCATTTACAATCAATAATTTGTGAAAGAAGTTCATAAAAGCACTTATCGAGATCCGCGTGTGTGTACATGTTTACACGGTTATTATAAAAATTATGTTAATAATTATAAAAAAGTTTCCAATGTCCCGATTATTTATAACATCTTGATGTTGTACGATCATAAAAAATTATATAAATAGAAAATTTATTGTCTTTTTTTTTAAGGAAATTTAGAAATAATATAAAACTTATTGACTTTCTAATTATAATGGAAAATCTAATTATGCGACAAGATCATTATACGTGTTATGAAAATGTGTTGCATGTTGTTGTTCAATAATAAAAACCTATTGATTTCTCGTTTAAATAACGTTACGAGCCTTTTTTCTCTCTCCAAGTGCATTACAGTACAGCTTATTATCACGTGTTTAAAAAAAAAATAAAACAGCTAGATAAATGGTCAGTTTAAAATAATTTCCGTTTTCATTGACATTCGAAAAATTGGAAAAATATCGGTGTGAGTTTCCGCGGAAATCGAAGACTCACGTAAGTCGAAAAGAAAACAAATAAGATTGAAGTTGGAAGGTGAAGAGGCGAGGCTAACTATCGGTCGCCGTATTACGTCAGTGCTTCCTGCAAGATTAGCAGTATCGTCGCGTACGGTAATTACGAAGCTGCTTTTCCGCAGGCCTGTCCGGCTCGAGAAACGATCGCACATGTTGACACGTCTTTGGACGCCGAGCCCGATGCCGGAACCGACTTGAATACGCGCGGAAAAGCGTACCGGCTCGCATTTAATGGCCAACCATCAAACTGACTTTAGAATTTCAATCACTAATGGCATTGGGATTCGTCTCTTTTTTTCGTCACAAAAGCGAATAATCTGTTGCCCATAGGCGCCTTGACGAAAGCAAATACCGCGGACTATAGGCGAATGTCTGACCGGTTCTACTTTGCGCTACTTCGAAAATGAATATGGATTCTTGGTAAGTCTCGTTTACACGCAAAAGAGAGGAGGAGAGGGGGAACAAGCAGCCGTTGACAATAGAGAAAAATTGGAAGAAGACGAATAAGAAGAAAAAAGAAAAGTTGCAATTGATTACGTTTGATAAATTGACGAGATAATAAACGGCATTTGTGAATATGTAATTCGCTCTCTTGTCTGCACTGGTTACACAAGCGCATTGAATAACCGTCAACAAGCAGCGCTAACCGTATACCGTGTCACCCATACACGCCAGCAGCCACACACAGGCACATACACCCGTAGAAAGTACACATTTTATCACGAAGTAAACGAAGCAAGCAAGTATCTCCGGCCGGGTAGGACGTGTTTCTGCTTATTATCGGAAATAATTAATCTGCGAGCGTAAGCGGGCACCAAGTAAAAGCGGACTTCCCTTTAAACTGCCCCGGGGGCTTACGTCTCTTTATATCTTTCTCGCTCGCTCTCTTGGCACCTCCGAACATTGACGGTCTTCCAAGGCCCGCGTGAGAGTATAGAGCCGCATCTCGCCGCAACTATACGCACACTGTAACTTATGTACCATCCGCCCGCCCTCACCGCTACTCCCAGGGTCAATCCAATCGTGAGCGGACGCTGTTTTGACTCGCCGCCTCGGCACACGTGGGACTTCTCGTCCTCTCGGACGAATAACAATCTTAGTGCTGCGTTCTCTGCGCGTTAACCGCTCCATATAACTCATACGAGCGAGCACTCGACATCTTTACGCTGCTGCTTTTTCTTATAGATCACTGCGACAACGGTTTAAGAGTCAAGCATATTATTGTTTTAAATGTTCCTAGGTACGGTTATATAGATGTTATCGCTGGAGGAGCTTTTCTGGAGATACACATACCGGATAAGGAGAAGGAGGAGGGTTCTTCTCTCGAGAGCGTATAGTTGGCCGATCCCCGGGTCTCTCGAGCCGGTCCACAAACACGATTTCCCGAGGCTGCTGCTGCTCATCTGCTCGCAAGCGCTCCAAGCGAAAGCGATAGAAAGAGGAGAGGGGGGGAGGGAAAGAGAGGGCTCGTAACCCAGATATCGAGGCAGACCGCACGGCGGCGCGAGCCGGTTTCCGTCTCGTTTCTTTTTGCCGCCGGCGCGACTGGCCGGAAAACCAAGGGACGAGCGCAAGCATCTCCCCCCGTACCGGAGTTCTGGACCCGGTTATAATTCGGGCACTCGAGCCGATTTCTCGACGCGGACGAAAACGGATCGGTCAATTTGAGGGGGGACCCCTGCACGCGACCGAGACCCGATGATAAAAGAGGCCGATCGTTTGCTCTGGGAACGCCCGGTCCGCTTTCGAAATCGGTCCGATTGTTAGGCAAATATCGTTTCAAGGTCGATTGTAGGTCGAGATGAGTGGTGCGTGTGTGCCTCTTGGTGGGAATATGGGTCACGTACTGTTGGACCGAGAGACTAGATTTTTTGAAAGATTGCCTTTTTTCCGGGCGTGCCCGGCTATTTCTTTTTTTTTTTTTTTTTTTTCTTTTTCCTCCTGTTCCTTTTTTTCGTCTTTCCTTTCC
>JAPYYQ010001951.1:0-25106 GCA_030522585.1 Anagyrus pseudococci | reverse complement strand
AAAAATTTTTCCGCCACCGGGGATCGAACCCACGACCCCTTGAGCCGACGTAGTTCTGAGGCAAGCACGCTAGCCACTGAGCCACGCCAGCTCTTCTGAGGCAAGTAGTACGAGTAAATGTCCTCGGAGACGTGTGTATGCCAGGCTTGAATTCAGCTCGATATTCGTTGAAACCGTAGTGCTTTGGTTGATCAAGGTAACGCTTAGGCTTTGATGTCAAGAGCACGATATACACCACTCCTCTACACGTAGCTCGTATTATCAAGTAGTAAAGCTTAGTGCCTTTCTTTATTCCCGCGGGCCAGTCGATTTCCGCGTAGCGTCCGGCCGGAAATTGGCTATCGCTCTAGCGGCTTGAAGAAAATCGTAACTCTTGGCAATGTGCTCCAACGGTGTTGTCCAACGTTAAAGGATTTTGAGGAAATCCAATCGAACGACGGGGCGTGAGTTGCGTTGCGAATATCGTGCTGTGGGTATATGCGGGAGGAGTGTCGGTCATAAGTAAGGATGTCGGATTGTAAATTGACTGTGGGTTATTTAAATAATTGTTCAATGGGGAATGAGATTTGCGGGCCGAATAAAGTTTATTAATTTTAATTAATGTTATTTACTTGTGATTATTGGCTTTTGCAAATTAAAATCGCGTTTTGCTGTCTGCGCTATCTGTTGTTTTCCGCTTACATTTGCACAAATGCATTCTAGTGTAGTTAGGACTGAAAGGGAGAATTGCGCAAAAGTTTCTGAAGAGTAGCTTATTATCGTTTAATTAAGCAAGAAAGTATGAGAGAGAGAAAACTTGAAATTCTTTTTTTTTTAATCATAGAAAAATATCGCTTGAACGTACTTTTTTATTTGTCATTACATGTAAATTTTAAAATCGATGCTTTACCGACATACCATTTTAAAACCACATTTGAATGCCCATCGATAAATACATTATCTTATTTGTATGCTCTACTTTATTAAAACATAATATCGCCATGGAATTATTTTAACCAAAAGAGATATTCTATATTTAAAACAAAATAATAAAATCTTTATTCACATCTTTTGTTCCCTAAAATTGTATTTGACATTTTTTTTCTATTCACTATATTAGTTTTTTAAGTAAACTACCAAAATTAAAACTTTTCTGTAAAGTTCATGCTGACAAATCAGAAAGACGATTCAACTAGTTCAAAATACTCGAAATTCATTTTGAAATAATATCTCCTTGGTATTATGACTTCTTATATAATACCACAAACGTCAAAAGCTAAGAAAAAAATGTTTAAACGAACTTGTTAATTTTATTTTTAAGTTATTTTCGAAGACAACGCTTGGAAAATATATACAGTAATACTTTGATCTCTTCTTAGCTGCAGCCTCAATTTGTATTTCCGATTAATTTTTAATCTAGCTAGCTTCGGTATAAATGCTCCAACAAGTGACGTTCTTCTTATTTTTCGATTTAACATTATATCGTTTTCTCTCTCTCTTTTCTTTTCGACCGAGCTAATTACGCTTCCGTCAGTAAAACCTTTCCGCGCCAGGATTTTCTATATATGCATAAAATCTCGACGGTCCGCGGAAAGTACGCAGTCGGTAGAACGGAAATTGAAAGGAAATATACGTTTAGCGTTTGCTTGGCACAATTTTCGTATACAAAAGTATTCCAAGCATTTAATAATAAAAAAAGCGAGTTAAAAAAAATCCTCATCGCGTTGTTTCTTCATAATTCTCGTCTGGTGGAATATTTTGATCGGTCTTTGAAAAATAAAAGAGAGATACATTTTTATACGAGAGATTTCCTGTACACAAGCGCGTGTATTTCTGTCGGAATCGATTGTTCTATTTTGAATCTACTTGACGAGTCCCGAGGCAGTGTTATTTTTAATAACTTGCCGCGTGTCATCTAAAATTACAAATGGCGTTAAATAATAAAAGGGGGGGCTATAAGAGGGAAATTGCGAGGACTTGAGCCACTTCGATTGCCATTAAAATAAACAATTTCTATTCCAGGCACATCAACTGCCGCATATAGACTTTCGTGACAATCAATTAATGGGAATTGATATACGACTGGACTAGAGTACATGATTCACGTTGCCTTATATATTTACCTTGCGTATTATTTGTTTTTTCTAGGCTCGTCTCCCTCGGCAATCACAATAATTCGATAAATCCGTGTAGCTCGCAATTTGCCGCGCATACATTCGAGCGTGCAGTTTCATCGTTGATTCTCGTGCGAGATTCCGATAAAAAAAAATGGGTATGTCAAGCGAATTAATTAACGGGACTATAAACAGCCGAGGGAATCCGTACGTATTCGCAGAAATCAAATGTACAGTCAATTGGAAAGAAAAGCGTCTCTTCGCTCCTACGGCGTATATATATACCGGGCGCGCTTGATTTCGAGTCGCGGCACTTCTGCGAAACTTCCCTCCGCCCACGCGAAATCAACATGTCTTCCCATGGGAATACTTAATTGATTAAGTTTCGCGGAACTCCAAAGCCAGCTCGTTAAACGGATGGTATTACACGCTCCTCCTGCGCGCGTCTGCCTGGGATAAATTTATCTCTGCTGTCAACCGCGAATTTTTGTTTCTCGCCAACAAAAAAATGTCAGCGAAATATGAAGAAAAAAAAAGAAAATGATTTAGTATAATGTCCGTGTATAGCTCTTGGAAATTGTCAATTTTTGGCGAATGTATGAAAGTTTGTCTTTCGACTGTGTATATAGATAGATATTTACTTATTTCTTAGTCGTCGAAGTATATTCTTATTTTTCAATCATACTGTAGCGCGCGCGCGCATGTGTGTGTGTGTCGTTTGACCCAAATCGTTGAGAAGAGAAAAGTTGGAAAGACGAGGTTCAATCACGGAGTTGTGTGTGCAAGTGGAGAGAGAGAATGAAACGAGACGGCAATCGATAATATGCGCCTTCCCACTCGTACACCACCCACCACTCCCCTCAAGATTAAATTTTTTCTCATTAATAGGGAAAAAGATTTTTTCCTCCACCTCCTCGCTTTTTCTTATTCCGTATTTGCCGGTGGGGAAAAAAAGTATTCCCCCCCCCCGCCACCCAACGAGAGGAACATTATTAACGCGCGCGATTGTTTTTCTCGCGTGTTCCTTGCGAATTCGACGTTTTTTCGGGAAAATCGTAAATATCGAGCTTAATTTTTCTCCGATACCACAGCGACGTATTAAATCCTCGTGGATGAAATGAAAAACATATGGGTATATTTAGAAAAATACGCTGTTTTTATACGAAGGAATTTTAATCGTCCGATAAATCTTAATGAAAATAAATACCAGGAAGATTTGAGAGGAAAATTTGAGAGAGAGAGAGAGAGAGAAAAAAAAAGAAATAAATAAATGCTACAGCCAATTTAGTTGTATAAGAAAAATATGTGAAAGATAAAAAATACCAGAAAAATTGAAAAATAAGCAACAGTAAATTTCAGTCTGCGATACACTAAACTGCAGAAAAGCAAGCGTGTTCATTAATCTTCTAACATCGTTTTCAATATCTCCAACCCATGATCAATCAATGCCTGCACTACCGATATATATACCTCCCTCATTATTTCACCGAATTAAAATGCAGCTTCGGCATTATACTCTATACCACAGTCCATTCAATTCTTAAAATTCCAAAATCTCGTCGTTACCTTGTTCCAATCGAATGCCGAAGTTGAGGAAGCGTCAAAAAAGTCAAAGCAAATATTATCCAAGACGCGCTTCCAACACGACTTGGCTACGGAAATCACTGATCGGTTGAAACGGAAGGCCAAGCCGACGGTAAATCAAGCCTCTAACACGTCGTTAAAATCGCGCGTAAAACGAGTGGCAAAAGAAGAGAGAGTCTTTCGGGAAGAAAAATTCGGCTTCTTCGCCGAAAGCAGAGCCGAAATTATCGCTCGTTCAAACGTCGCTTAGCCTCATCTTTAGCCTATCAGCCATTGACCCTAGTAGCATATGCCACACGTACCGACGAAAAATCCACGTAAGGTCCATTAGTAGACAAAAAAAACGAAAGAAATATATAGATCCAGCAGGCGGGAGGGCTGTTGGACGGTGCGAGGCCGTAAAGCTCGAAAATAAAGCGGTGTAACTGCTGGCTCTCGAGACTGTGGGCTATAGCGCGACTAGCCCAGAGAGCAGCGTTAGCCCGCGTATATTTATAAACAGCTGAGGAAAGCCTGTCTGCATTTCCGCAAAAGAGAGAGAAAGAGAAAGATCGACGGAATCAAAGACCTTACGGACGATACACTCGGGGGAGGGGGTGGAGCGCAATAACGCTATCAATAGGCTCTCTCCTGCTACACTGATGCTCTGTGCGTGTGCGCCGTTCTGGTTATTTGACCAGCGAGTAAGCATCAGCAGCAGCAGCAGCAGCGGGCTTTCCTTAATTTCTACGTCTGCTAAAGGAAAATCGGGGTTTGATTCATCGATCGGCCAATAAAACACGCCTCGCCGCTGCGCGTGTCTCTCGCTGCATATACGTCTTGAGCGTGCCTGCGCGCGCGTGTATAGGTAAGCCGACGTAAATTAAACTCCCTTGTACAGCGTGTGCTTCCACGCGGAGAAGCCGGATTATTTTCTTTGATCGCGCGCCCAGTCTTATCACACTACTCGGAAGCTATAGGCGTAATCGTACGTCGACGATCGTGTGTTTGGCCCCTGTACCCTCGACCAGGCGGCGAAGCACGATCCGCTCTCTCAACGCACGTACGTGAGGTTGGCAATGTCATTTGGCTAATTGACCAAATGCTCGCGTGTCTTGGTCTACACCTAGCTCTCTCTCTCTCTACGTTTGGGAAAACCGCGAAGCCGATCGCTTCGGATCGATAACCGATGACGACTCGACGGTACAGCTTTGGATACTTGACAAATATTTGACTGTTTCCCCCTCCCCCCCTGGATATACTCCTGTGTATCGCGCACCGCGTGCGTCTTTGACTATTGCTTAATTAGAAGACGTGTCCTTGACTACTAGATTGATGAGCATTTGAAGATTCCTATATTTTCAAGCATCCTCTTTCTCTATCGTGCGTAATTAGACAAAGGCCATTATGGATTAATAATATTCTCCCGAAAACTCGTTCTAAATGGATCAAGCAACTATGCGTTGATGTTTAGATTACGGTGGATAATTAATTGTCAAACTCGAAGGGAAAAGAGGGAGGGGGAGCGTTAAAATTAAGGTTAATCTCGTCGTCGGAAACGTAAATTTCACGTTCCCATCCAAATTGCCAAGTGCGCGCTCTCTCGCGCACGGACTTCGATATTAGATTTTGAGAATGGCCACATACATCGTGCCACATCGTTTTCGCGCGTTCCTAATGAAACTAGCCGAACCTACATTAATTTGCCTCTCTATCTCTCGCTCTCTTTCTCTCTCCTACGTGTTAACGACGTTCCGTCCTCTCTGCTTATCGAGCAGAATAAAAAAGGAGGGAATCGGCAAGTCGAATAATTAGGTCACAGTTAAATTAACCCCGTTCGATTCTTGGCAAACTAATGGCCCTCTCTTCATTTTCGTGCCTTGCTGGCCCTTTCTTCTCTTCTTCTTTTCTTTTTTTTACCAGGCCACGCATCGATCGAGCGCAAAAAAAGCGCCGAAGAAAAGCACACGGCGAAAATGAGAATGATCGGAAAGATTCCCTAGATCGTTAACGAGGCTGCCGAGAGATAAAAGCTCTCGCTGTGCTAGCTCAACCTAATTTTCCTAGACCACATGTATAGAGGCTAGACGCGGATAAATAGGTTGATAAAAAGTCGAAAGACAATGTCTGGTGTAAGTGCGCTCGATATGTGTGTGCCCGCCTAATTATACGAACCGAGATCGGCATCGCGCGCTTGATAATCCTTACCCGCAAAACCCCCTAATTCCTCTTTGCGGACATTTCAACGGGATCTTAGGAATGTGGTGTCAGCAGAAATCGGAGTACGTAGGGCTTTTTAATTAATCATCGACACCGCAAAAGTTTGTCAAACTGTCTTGTATGCGTTAAAAAAAACTATAGCGTTTAAAAGCACTAAGGCCACGCGCTCGGCCAAAAGTATTTTGTATACTCGACTTAAAAGGATTACAGGAGGAGGGTAAAGAGGTATCTATTAAAGCCGCCGACGATTTCCGAAAAAAAGAATAAAGAAGAAGAAGAAGAAGATGGAAAAAAAGAGAAAAGGTGAAAAAAGTCGTCGGCGTCGTCGTCGATCTAAGTGATTTTCCCCCTCTCTCTCGCTCCTTTTTTATTTTAACAGTAGACGAACCGCACGAGGCAGCTCAGCTCCGCTTATCCGACCTTATACACATCAGCACCGCAAGAACCCCGAGAAAGAGAGAGAGAGAGAGAGAGAGCAGATCAGGTTGATTTATGCGCTCGTATAAACAGCGCGCGTACGTATAGAAAGCCAGAGAGAGAGAGAGAGAGGGAGAGAGAGAGAGAGAGAAGGATGTGGAGGGCACGTGTGTGGGCTCAGCAAAATAGAAAGACTAGCGAATCCATCAGTCAGGGGGGCGGTAAAGAGCCGCTGAGAAGAGACATCGATCCTCTCGACGCGCGATCGCCTAAGCAAGCCCTCTGCGCCTGGCTTGCAAAAGAGAAAAAGAGAGATAGAGAGGGACGGGTGACGGAACGAGGCTCTGTATATAAAAGCAAGACGGATAAGACTATGGGCCCGAGAGCCGATTCGTCGTCGATATTGCCCCATCAGGATCATCCTCCTACTCCATCTAGACCACACCAGCGTCCCCTTGCTCCTTTATCGGCTCTTTATCGATGTGCCCGGCTGCCGTCCGCGGTATATATCTGTATGTTGTAAGGAGGAGAGAGAAAAAATGAGCCCCGGGCTACAAGCCGGGATTTATCGTCGAGGGGCTCTTCGGACGATCCTTTTCCTTATAGTCCCGGGATTACTAGCTTCGCCGTTCTCTTTCCCAAGCTTACAATGATCCTTGAGTATTCTTCCCACCTTAGCCTCCCGCTCACACCTCCGCCCTCCTTGTTTCTGGATCTCGCCTTGCCTGTCCTCGCGCTCTTACCAGCAAAAAGGTCTTTTAAATTATGGACTTTTGTAGAGCCTGGCTGCTCGGCTTTTTCTTCTTTCTTTTTCTTTTCGTCGTACTATAAGCGATTTATCGACTTTGCAATGCGCCAAGTTTGATCAAGCTGATTACATTAAAGCGCATTAAAGCGCAGTCGATTATCCTCGCTTTATGCCGTCTTTGAATTTTTATTTGAGAAAAAAGGGGGGATCGAAGGAAAAAGCGGGGTGAGAAAGTGATCGGATATGCTAATCTGATGTTTCGAAGAATGAAAATGGTAATGACGCAACGGCTAAGTGCTAAGTGCACTTTTTGGAAATGGCTTGTGTGACAGAGACATGTAGATGGTTGTTATAAGGGATGTGCGAAAGAAAAGGACTTTTTTGTATAATGTGTGATGTAAATCAATAGGATCTAGGCAAATGTTGTTGAAGTAGGATGTTCTTGAAAGAACGAGGATATAGCTTGGTAGAAATATCGTTTAAATTTGTGTTTCTATTTTTTCAAAGGTAACATTTTTCTTTTTATTTTTTGTCAGTACATCTGGGTTTAAGAGAGAACAGTTTAATTTGAAATTCAATAAATTCCCTTTAGTAAGAAAATAAAGATAGTTCAACGAAAATTTAAAAATTCCGAAAGAAGTTGTGAAAGAAAAAGTTTAGCCTTGTACACTCGATTTTTTAAAATAAACGACTTTTTTATTCTAGTTTGATGATACAAAGAAAAATAACTCGAACTCTTTTTCTGTATTTTCCAGATAAATAAGCGCGCCATGGCAGAGGAGAGGACCCCGAAAAGATGTCAAGCAATATCGACGAGCTAATGCAAAGCGAAAAACGAACGTTCGCCGCTCGATGGATTTTCTTTGGCCGTCATCGATGTCGGTTATCAAAAATAGGAAGAAACGAAAAGGAGCGCGTCGCGCGATTCGCCGCAAATCGAGAAAGTCGAACAGCAATGTTTCTTTTCTAACGAACAAAATATAAAATTTGATGGATAAGAAAAGCTCAGATTAATTAATGGTTGTGCAAGTAGTTCTCTCGTGTCCAGCTTACGGCCGATAAGTTTAAGAAATTTAATAAGAAACAATGTGCAAATGATATTGAGAACCTCTGAAAAATCTGTAATTTAAATAAAACTAAAGATTATAAAACGGTTAATGTAAAAAAAGATAGTGTCGATAAACATGAAATGTATACTATGTTAGACGATGGCGTAAGAAAGAACAATGAGATGTGATAGGAGCTTTAATTAGCCGTTACACACGTCAAACATGAACTCGTCGTATCTGGTGGGCGAGGACGAGGAATGGGGCCGACGCTACTACTTCACCTATTACAGCGAGTTCGGCAACAGAAGGGGCGCCACTGGTATCGAGGTATGTACACGCGTTTATATATGTATTCAATAACGTACGTAGCAAATCTTTTATACTTGTCTACGACTAAGGGATGGAAAATATTCTGACGAAAATTAACGTAACTCGCGAAAAAATCATTTTGCGACTTAAAATGACGGATTCTTTTTTTGTATAACATTAGTAACTGGCTCTTTTATTTAGCAATAGCTATATCGTGAAGGTGATAATTAAATTTGCTTTTACCATTTTTTAATAATAAAATAATTTTGCGAGCACTCGATATTTTTCGTCGTCGCGAATTTCGAGATACGTTAGATTTCGTTAGAGAGCGTCGATGTACACTGCACGCCTCGAATAAAAAGACAAACGCTCTCGCTCGCGGCTAGTTCCGTTCGAAAAGTTGGCTAAACCTCGGGAGGCGTGGGGGGAGGGAGGTTCAGGATGGAAGAGATACAAACCGAATAGCGACTATAAAAGTCCAGAGTGGAGAGAGAGAGAGAGAGAGAGAGAGAGAGAGAGAAGCGCGCGCTTTCCGGTTATACGCTTCACCCGTGCCCGCCAATTTTCTCTCTCTCTCGCGAAACTTTTGTTTTCTTCGTGCCCGGACTACTCGCCGCGACTATCCCCTCCCCCCTCCTCTTTTTCGCCTATTCTTCTTATCTCCGTGGCATTCCGGCTCGGTTTTTGTCTCAACGCGCCGATGCGAGAGATGGACCGGGGGCTTTTCGCGAATTTCCAAGGTTGCACGAAGTGAGTGTCATTGATTGGTACGAAGAAGGCGAGCTCACTTGAGAGACGGTACTGGGTGGTATGCTGATTTGGGTATTTTTGTACAAACAAGGGTTTTCTTTTAGTTTTTTGTTCTTGCAGTTTTATATAGTGAAAAACATGAATATTCGATTTTGTAGTTGTAGAGAATTAATTTTAAAAATAAAAATGCAACGTTCTATTGATAAACGCAATATTCCAGGCATCAATGCTTAAATTAAACCGGAAACATTTTCAAAACTTTTTATATTACTTACATTATTTCCAAAAATCCGCCTCATTGTAATACCGACGGAAATTAAGCCCGAAAAAAAACGCACACTTGCAGTCCTAAAACTACCAAAAAAAGAAAAAAAAATGTAGTCCGGCCGAAGAGAGGCGTGCAGAGCTTCGTCTGTGCAAACAATGCCCTCTTCCTCTTTGCCCAGCCGCACAAGCTAATTAAATTTCGGTCCGTCGAATACTTTCAAACCGAGTTTACCAGGCTCTTTCTCTGCACTCGCTTCTGCTACGAGAGAGTGGCCTCAAATAGACAGTAGTCTCTCTTTGAGGCTAGGAAGATTCGCCAACTCTCGCTCGGCAAAAGTTTTTATATTTTTCAATTTTTTTTTCACCTCGCCTCCTCTAAACTTGTAATTAAAGGACGTCGGCGGCGGGGATGGGAGGGGGCTGGATAATCTGGGAACAGAGAAACTGGCTCTCTTAACTTCTTCTCCCGCTCCGCTATTGAATCAAATTACAGCACACCCGGCGAGCTTTCGAAAGCTTTATCCGCCTGTAACACATTCTCTCTCTCTAACAAGCCAACTTGTTATTTCAATTAAAAAAAAAAATAAAACAACTCTCTCCCTCTCTTTGTTGCAGGTGCTCGTGCTAGCGGTAAGCTTCGTAATCGCGGTGATAGCGAACGTGGGGATCGGCGCGTGCGTGCTGCGCTTCCGGGAGATGCGGACCCCGATCAACCTCTGCCTGGTGAACCTCGCCGCTGCGGATCTGCTGTTCGCTCTGGGCGTGCCGGCGGTCGCCTACACCCGGCTCACCCAGTCCTGGATGCTCGGCGAGGTCGTCTGCCGCGTGCTGCCCTACTCCCAGTTCGTCTGCGGCTTCGTCCTCCTCTGGACGCTCACCCTCATCTCCAAGGACCGGCATCGCTGCCTCGCGGTCGCGCCTTACCGTAGCACCCTCACCGTCGGCCGAGTCCTACTCGCCAGCCTCCTCACCTGGATACTCGCGGCTGCTCTATTCCTACCGGCCGCTTTCTGGTTTCAGCCTAAGGTTCGTCCTTTTTTTTTCTTTCGCGTGTACAAAACATTCGCTCGCCGTTGGGATAAAAGTTTAATAATTCTAACGACCCGTATAGCCTACTGCTATGTTTTTCATAAAGCTCTAGTTTCGCATACATGGCGCGCGCGTCTCCAAAGGCAAACGTAATTAAAGTAACAGCCAAGGTCTCTTTGAGGCAGTTTTAGCTGGTAGCAGCAAAAAAAAAGGCATTAAGGGAAAAAAAGAGGGAGAAATGCGCGACACAACAATAGGCTAATTACGAGAGAAAGAGGAGAAGAAGCAAGAATATGTATATAAGCCGGAGAGCTCGCATAAAGCTTTTTTTTCTTCCCCTTTTGACTTTATTTGTCGTTCCAGGTCGTTGAGAACGGCTCGACTATCTGTACCCTCGTCTTCCCGCGCAGCGACATACTCAACGTGTCTCTCTGCTTCACCATTCCGATTATCATAATAGCCTGCCTCCTGCCGATGGCCTTGCTCGTCTACTACTACCAGAGAATCTTTCAGAAGATCCTCGACACGAGAAACCGATGGGCCGTCTCCTGCGTTGCTCAGGTCAGTTGATTTTTCTCTCTTGAAACATACACACACGCACACCTTGCTTTTTCCTCTCGTTCGGTTTTTTTTTTCGTACTCGTTCTACTTGTGTTCAGCGCGACTGGAGGACCTATCACGTAATGCTGATATCGAATATATCTCATTGCCGTCCCATTATACCCTGTGTACATTTGGATTTCATGATTGTCAGATGAGAAAGAGAGCGGAATACCAGATTTGCCGGTCTTTTTCTTTGTTTATTTGATACATAACCAGCCTACATTCGAATTGGCTGAAGATATAAAAATTGTCTTTTTATTATCTTATTATTTATCGAGTACACTCACACACTATCTTAGAATGCTAATATCAGACTAACGATCATTATTAATCGACTACACCAATAAACGAAAAAGCCTTGCACTAAAATCGACTTAATCAGCCTGAACGATCCATGGAAATTCTAGGGTCTCGACGGGGACGCGAGTAAACGCCGGGACTCGGAGCTGTCGGTAGTGGGGACCCTAGTGCCGTGGGCCGGTCGGAAGCTCTCCTCGGCCTCGATCCAGGGCATCGGCGGCCTCGGCGGCGCGTCCGCCGGCAACGCCGCGAGCACGCCCGGGGGCTCGGGCAATCCAGCCTGCGCCGGTGGCCGGCAGAATCGGGCGGGCAGCCTCTCCCAGCACGAGGAGCTGCGGCTGCACAAGCACATACGCGTCGTCCGCATCCTCCTGCTGAACGTCGTCGCCGTGCTGGTAATGTGGCTGCCCATCACCGTACTCATGCTCCTCATCTACCTCGATGGCCGCCGGCCGACCGAGGACACCGGCTTCTTCCTCAGGTACATGAGCAAGCGCCTCTGAGCCTCATATGCCTATTGGAGTATTTTGAAACGTGTCTCTGTATATCTTGGATTTTGCAGGTCGCACCACTTCATCTGGGCGCTGGTGATCGCCCAGTTCAACACGGTCGTCAATCCTCTGCTCTACGGCGTCTTCTCCGAGAACTTTCGGGCGTGCTTGGCGCGGCTCTGGGGCCGCGAGGCGAATCAGAAAGCCGCCGCCGCCGGGGGGACGACGGGGCCCAACGGGACGACCAGTGCCGAGCGGCCCAGCCTAGGGGCGAATTCGTCCCGCGGCAATGCCGGATCGGCCCTCGCCACCCCCAAGTCCCTCAAGCAGCTCCAGGACAGGCTCAAGTCCAGAGGCAGCAGCGGCGCACCGGGCAACTCGGCCCCGGGCAGGCAGCCCAAGCTCAGTATTGGCAGCATAATCGAGATGCCAGCCTCGGAGAAGCCGTAGACCGTGTCTAGCTGCTTTTCCGAGATTCGCCTCGCTCTATCTTGGCCCTAGCTTTATCGCCCAGCTGTCTATCTCTGTGTACATAATGAATAGCTCCCTCTCGTGTGTGTGTGTGCGCGTGTGCGTGACTGTGTGTTTTGTGGGAATCGGTTTGAAAGCACTTTTGGTAATGTATTTGCGCGAGTATTATACAAATGAAATTATGCTTATTAATTAGTTGGAGTATTAGAAAATTTAGGATATTGAAAAAAAAATTGATCTGAACGAAAGGGTATATTTTTAAGGAACTCATGACCAAAGATATATTGGGAAAGCGGTGTAGGGAGTGGAAAGAAAGGAATGCGACGAAGACATTTACGTAAAACGAGAGACTATAGAAATTACGTATGCGACATGTTGATACGCGTTAATAAAATTGTTTTCGTTTTTAGTTGTCACGTTAACAATAAGATTTGTTATACGAATGTCAGCGTATGTTTAGTTCCGAATTTGAGAATCTCTCTCTAGACATAAAAATATATATATATATATATATATATATATATATATATATATATAAAAAAATATACAAAACAAAAAATACACATACATATATGTATATTTTTAGATCGTCATTGGCTCGTGTAAATATACAAAGTAAAGAAACATATTTTAATCTTTAAGGTTTATTAAATATATTGAAGATTGTAAACTGCTCTCGGATGTAAAATCTATTATTAAAGAGATTTAGGAGAAAGTGAAAATTACGCATTGTGTGCTTAAGATGAAAATTCGAATTTAAGTATAATGTATTAAGAATAAATGTATGAAAAAATAAAACAAGAAAATTTCTAAGTGTTACTAGACTATTGAAATCTTGTAAAAATTTTAAGCATTATTGTTTGTGTATATTTTTTTTTTTTTTATTACATTACGATATTTAGATATTACGATGATTTTGCAAATATAAAAATGTAACTATCCATGTGCATTTAAATTCGTTTATCTTATTTAAATGATTATTAATATCCATTTAACGCATAACAAAAACAATAAAATGTTAACGTACAATTTAAAAATTATAAGTCTTATCTTTTTGTTGAAATAATTAAACTTTAAACATCTTTCGCGTCGGAATTATTATACAATTTGAGCAGCCGATTATGCTTATCTGCGTATTAACTGCAATTATAAAACGTTATAACATTGTTTCTCAATAAGTTTTTGATATGTTACTTTTGTTCAGGCCGATGGAAACTTTGCTTACAGAGCAACAATGAAACAGTAATGACAACAAATGCTCAATTATTTATAAAATCGTTAACAAACTCGCGGACCAGCGAACGTTTTTTTTTTTTAAATATTTACCTTTGCAAAAATGTAAACTATTCAATTGTTGAGTTATCTTAAAATTACATAAAATTTTTTAAAAATTATTTCTTAATTAATGTTTAAAATGAAAATTTATTCACATACTTTATTAAATAATGTAATATTAGATGATATGAAAAAGTATAGTATATAGTGATAATAGAGGATAATTTAAAGTCATTTTTTTACTATTATTAGTTTAAGTTATAATCAGAGAAAACTCTCATTGTTATGAAAGAGCATTTTGTACAACTGATGCTGCTTAAAACGTCATATATTTATAATTACATGTGGAAATTTAATATTGTAAAATAAAAAAAAAATTATCAATAAAAATATTGATTTATTGTGTAAGATACGTCTGAATATTATTGAAATAAATTCATCTATTGACTTCTAAATGTAAATAGATTTGTATACTATTGTAAAAAAAAGTTTTTAACTGTTGACATAATAAAATTAATATTTAATAAAATTAAAAGGTTTGTCTAATCTGGTGCTCTTAAACAAACTTATAAAAACATATGAATAATCTTCATTTTTAATTAGCTAAGCCAAGGCACACATCGACAGTGTTAGTAGTTTTGCAGCAAGCCGTTTGTTTTATTACACTGGACTTTGTTATTTTTCCATATTGGCAGCTTTTTTCCGCCTATGTGGTAAGCAACGATGTGCGTCGTTGACTCGCACGAAATCATGCAGTTCCCGACAATAAATCACCAGCAATACCTTTTTTTTCTTCAAACACTTAATTCAACAGTTTGTTTACAATTATATGTTGGTATATTGAAATAAAAAATGAACAAGTTAAGTTTTTACTTATAAACGAGTACAAAAAACAACAATAAATTATATATAAATTATGCATTCATTTTTGGTACATAAAAAAAATTGTAAGAATGAACACAATATAAAAAAATATACGAAAAAAGACAATGGAAAGGCCTGTTAATTTACCAAGAAAACCAATTGAAGAATCATTTAAATTGCGCTAGAAGTGGACCACAAATTTGTAAACAACTTTTACAGTAGATTGGATAAGCACAATAGCAGATTTATATAAAAGAATAGTACCTCAGTACTATAAATAAAAATATAAGAATTTTAAATTTGAACGAAACAATGTTATTTATTGATTAACGTAAATAAATATTATACAGAGAATACAAAATTAAATTATAATTTTTTTTGTCTTATTTAAATTTTTGTTGCTGTTTGCGTAATTCTTCTAATTAATATTTAATTAATTTAACTGCTCTCTTCTAATTAATTTTTTTTCTTTGTTTCATTATAATTTTATAAATTTTTAACTTGTTTGTTGATACTTTTTTTTCTTTGATTAAATTTTTTTTTCCTTATTTGATTTTACTTGATCTCTAAGAACCTTGTAATCCTCTTTCTCTTGAAGAGAGTGCAGCAACTTTTCAACAATTCACATTTCTGCTTCAGAAGATGAAAGCTTTTTGGGCAAAAATTAGGTAATGCCCAATTTTTTTTTTTATTTCTGATGAAACATGCAAAACTTGTGATTTTCTTCTGAAATGATACATACATATATAAGTATATATTTTATAAAAGAAACAATATCTTATAGTGTATATATTTATAAATGAATAAATAACATACAAGATTTAACCTATTTTTGGCACCGTTTCTTATATTATTAATAAAGGTTGATTATTTGAATTAAAAAGTTATAATATTCATAGTGACATTTGTATGATTGTCAATATCTCGTCTCCTTTATAAACATATGTACAAAAGAATCACTTTCTTTTCAAGATTTATTTAAAAATACATTTCTTATCTGTAAAATAAATCATTTTGATTGTAATTACTACAAAATATACACAAGAAATGAAACACGAAAAGCTAAATATTAACAACTTACCTTTTTGATTATGAAAACCAGCATCAGTAGTAACATGAAGAAACTGTTAAGATTAATTTCTATTATACTTTATGGACAAAAAGAGAGTTCTGGCATATCAATTATAGCAGTATGCTGGTCATTGTTTACAATTTCTATATTTTGACATATGGTTACACCATCTAATACAGCATTTTCTTTTTCAAAATAATTTTCTCTTAAATAAATACCTTCAGAATTTTCTAATCTATATACTTTAACACCACTGTTTTCTGCTATAACTTGTTGGTTTAAAGCATGGTGGTTTGAAGTATCACAGCAGTGGTGCTTAGAGTAGTAATTAACAATTGCACTAGAATTACTGCAGTTTTGTTGTTGTAAATCAATAGTAGTAGCATTACTATTAGTCGTTAAAGAATTATTAGAATCAGTAACAGCAGCCTCTTCATTATCTACAAAATATACATTGAAAAATTTTCATAAGAATGTCATTAAAAATGTCTTAAATGTTTATAATGGATTAATAAAATATACCACTGATTTCTTTTAATTTTTTCCATGAATTATAAAGTTCTAATTGTGTTATATCACCATTCCATTGTCCACTACTGTAAAAAAGCCTAAAATTTTGTAGTATCTCTGGTGAGAGTAAAGTCCCTTCGAACACTTGCAATAACTCTGTATTTTTTGAAATCTTTGTAGGTGATGTATTCTTTGAAATCTTTGTAGGTGATGTATTCTTTGAAATCTTTGTAGGTGATGTATTCTTTGAAATCTTTGTAGATGATGGATTTTTTAAAATCTTTGTAGAGGGTGGATTTTTTGAAATTTTTGTAGATGGAATGTTATTAGTATGAGTAATGGTGATTTTGTTTTCTTCAGGCTTCTTTTTTTTCTTTAATGCCTTCAAATCATATGCACTGGGATTAAAGGGGCACAATCCACTGGTTTTAAAAACATTTTTCAAAGATTCACTAAAATCTGTTGAATCCAAAGCAATCTTGAGAACTGGTGCAAACATTGATCTTTTAAATTCTGCAATGCCATTATCTATTCTCCATTGTCTATTGACATTTTTGTAAACTTCCTTCAGAACTTCAAATAATGATACATCCATTGGTTGTGTAATGTGCGAAGCATTTGGAAATAATTTTATCAATTCAATCTGATTTTCTGTACAAAACTTTACTAATGGCAAACTTAAATGAGATGGATCAACATTAGCATATAAAATTACTGGAAATTCACAGCTTTTTTCTTTTAAATGCTTAAAAAATACAGTTTTTATATATTTATAAAAACTTTCAGATGTCATTGATCCACTATCTGAATTGCCTACTGCCCAATCTGTTGGTATACAATCTAGTATATTGCTTCTAGGTGCACTCTTGACATCAAACAAAATCATTGGTGGTAGCAACTCGCCTGAAGCATTTGCAGTAAATAAAACAGTTTGACAAGCTTTTTCACTTGCAGTTGTAATTTTATTTAATGATGGATGTAAAAGGAATGATGTTTTATCAAAAATAAAAATTCTTTTGGGATCTACCTGTAATAAACCTTTATCTTCTAAATTAATTTTTATTGTATTAAACCAGTTTAGTAAACGTTTCTCAGAAACTACTGGTCGTGTAAAAGTTTGATCTCGAGTAATGTAAGAGCTCAAATTACTATGTCTTGCTTCAAAAGATTTGAACCAGCTTCTTCCAGGCCGATTATTTGTAAATATGGTTTCTCGTTTTTGAGCGTTCAAAAATTTTTGCACCCAGTCTAACAAACAATCTCTTGTTACATAAAATCCTCTTTCTGTAGAATAAATAACCCATTTTTTAAAGTCATCTTCTTCATCTGCATTAAGCACTGTTGGCGGGCCTTTCTTGCACTCCAATAGCACTTCATTGTATCTTTTTGTTGATAAGGTTGATTTTGGAATTCCAAAAGTTTTACTGACTTGCCTCAACGGTGTGCCATCATTAATTTCCTGGATAGCTTTTTGTAAACTTTCAAATGTGTACGTCTTTTGTTGCACTTTCCTTTTCACATTTTTTTTAATAACTTTTGACTTTTTGGGAGATTTCTTAACTTCAGGTTTTTTATTGTCTGATACCTTTTTCTTAGGCATAATTTCTGTAATTAATAATCATGTTTAATAATCATGTTTAAATAAAATAACACACAATAACTTTTTAGGTTAAGTTAATACAAAATTGAAAACTTACCGCACTTTCCTAAAACCCTGCACTCTAACTTAATTTTATCTTGTATAGTTATAAGCAATAAAGTACTTAATGAATATTGTACAAAAAAACAAAAACGTTTTTATAAAATTCTGAGCACTTTTATTTATCAGCAATTGACATTCAATGTACTGTATGTACACCGAGTGTTCCACTTTTGGTCCTCGGGTCAAAAATAACGCACAACGGACTGTAGTCAGTGGTCCACTTTTGAATGTCGCGCGCTCATGCCACAGATGGCCGATGAAAATTTGAACTTTAACACGGGTATAATTAGTTTCTATTTATCTCGTGTTAATATTTAAAAATAACGGAAAATAATTGAATTGTAATACAAATTGCTTGCAGTGTCGGTGGATTTTTTTTTTTATTAAATGCGCCATTAATCGTTTGCCCCGAAAATTAATAGATTTTAAACGCCAAAAATGATAAATTATCTAACTCTTACAATAATCAAATTTCATTAAGTGAAAAGAAAAAAAGATTTTTGTTTAATGCTGATTTAAAGGCTCATTCGTAATGAATACCATCACTTTTATGAAGAGCCGATTAAATTGTAAATGCTGATAACGTAAAATAACTAAACATTTATTGTTCTTATGAAATGTAGTTTATTTATTTATTTTTCCTAGGAATTTATTGAATTCATTGTTGATCTTCCCGAGTCTATATTGTTTTAAGTGTAGTTTTTAAAGAAGGCGCTTGTAACTTATTTATTTTCGCGATAGACATTCGAAATCGATTAAATTTCGTGGTATCATCATTTAAAGAAATCACACTAGAATCAGTTCATTATAGTGCTAATTCGAACATCTCTGTCAAAAAGTTGGTAGGAGATACATACTTATGTTTTTTAGAGTATCTGCTTTACGTACACCAGAGTTAGATTTCAAAAAGTTCACAGAAAGATTTTTAAAATCAGAAGATAATAAAGTTACCGAATCTCGTTGTTAGGAATCTCTATGAAGAAAAAATATATATTTTTTGTATACAGATAGTGAAGATGAGTTAAAGATGCAACTTTTGTGGCCCCCACTTACACATGAACTCTATAAGAATCTCACTGTAGGCATGTTACATTTATATGGCCATTTTTAATGGTCATGTTATCGTTACGAATTTTGTCACCCCCAGCGATCATGTAGACTCTTCAAACGCTCCATACGAATAACATTACAACTGACGCTTACGCCCCGAAATGCATAATTTGCTATTTTTTCGCGAATAAACATACCGTTCGCTATCTCTCGGAGAATAAGCATACCTTTCCTCCCTTTAAATCAAATTATACTTAAAAACAAAATAAGGGTAAATGAAAAGCATGTATTATAAATTATAATTTTATTTTGAAATTGTATTAATTGAGTAAAATTCATGAGCAACAACAAAAAAGCAATAACAAAAAAACTGTTAAAAAGATTAGTTAGATCTCTAATTATTAGGGAGAGAATGAAATCATCTCTTAATCCATTAAATCCTGAGCCGAATCTAGGCTAGATAGCATCCAACTAACTATTGGAACCGTGTCTTTTCTTTTTTAAAAGTACCCCTATTTTTTCTAATGTCATTTGCAATTGTTTATAAAAAATTATTTAAACAAATAGATGCAAAAGTCGAAATTTTAAAAACTGAGAGCGGCAATCGATTCTATGGGAAAAATCATGACAAAAATGTAAGTAACATTTTTTCCTAAGACTTCAATTTGTAAGAGTAAAAAGGCAATAAACAAAAGCATTACAGGTGAAACTGTGAGTCGTTTTCGTGATTGTTTGAAGAATTCATTTGTTTATTGCCTTTTTACTCTTACAAATTGAAGTCTTAGGAAAAAATGTTACTTACATTTTTTTCATGATTTTTCCAGTAGAATCGATCGTCGCTCACAGTTATTTAAAATTGCCACTTTTTGATCTATTTATTTAAATAATTTTTTATAAACAACTGCAAATGACATAAGAAAAAATAGGGGTACTTTTTTAGAAAAAAGATACCGTTCCAATAGTTAGTAGAATGCTATCTAGCCTAGATTCGGCTCAGGATTTATTGGGTTAACACACGCTTCGTAAAAATTATCTGTAAGGCTTCAACTGAAAGGTATATAACTTATTCGCTATGAAATAGAAGCGTGATAGTTCTTCGCGGCAATTTGAAATAGCACTTTTTCGAGAGTGATTTGAGAAGTCTTCTTGTTTGTTGGAGGCGACGATTTCTACTAGGGTATACAAATGCTAAATACTTACGTAAAACACAAAAAATCATAAAAATTCTTTTTGCATAGTTATTTATTAAATTTATCATTTTTTTTTAAATTGAGGAACTTGAAAACTTTCAATAGGATAATGCTCGGTAAAAGTTGGCTTTATTCTTGGTACTAAATAATATGGAACATTAGAACTGCGAAGATTGCTAATTCTTTTAGTTGCTGATTTGACTTGTTCGGATAGATTCGAGCTTAAACTATTTTTTTTATTTAAAATAGCTTCTTCTTTACTAAATTGCACTTTTTTTGACAGAAATCATGGCTTTACTAATTTAAAAAAACATTGAATTTTTATTTTGAGCGTAAACATGATTCATTAATCTAAGTTATTTAACATTTGGTTTACTGGACGTAATTTTGCAAGTGTATATGACTATCGTGTTTTTGACCTTATTTATCCGGTAATAAAAAAAATGTTGATAAATCAACAAATTAAATGAAATTTGAAAATGGTTAATTCAAAGAAATTTTTCTGTCGGTTACACAATTTTTACAATAATCAAAATTGTCAATGAATATTACCGTCACATACACTATACGTTTTAAATGATTAGGCCCACAAGCACAATAGCAATTACATACAGTAAAAATATAATTATTATTCAGTAGTTCAATCGTTATAACAATTTCCATTCTCGTAACATTAAAAAAAAGAGTCACTCCATCAAGGAATGTCCTTAAATCGATTTACATAGATCCACGAAAAAAAAACCAATCTCCTACTTAACCGTCGGCGTCGACGAAATCGCGATAGTAAGAAGTTCAGTTCCCTCGGGCCCAGGACGATCGTCGAGGCTACGTTTGCCAGCAAAGTGAGCCTCGATCTCCTCAAGACTTCGACCCTCGGTCTCGGGCATGAAGCGATAGAGGACAAAAAGCCCAGTCAGATTGACCATGGCGAAGAACAGGAAGCTACCGGCAAGGCCGAACGCCTCGAGCATCGCGTAGTAGCTCTTGCTGGCGAGGGCCGCGTAAACGTAGCCGGTAGCCGTGACCACGCCCGTTGCGCAATCGCGCACGTCGCCCGGGAACACCTCGCCTACCAGGATCCACGGTGTAGTCTCGATGCCTAGGGTCGTTGCGAACACCGACACCTCGATCGCCAACATTTGGATCCATCCAGTCCACGATTCCTTACTCGTCTGAAACAGGGATGTCAAGATTTCATTCATTTTGGAATTGAATCAAGGTTTAATTAACAATTCAAAAACGAATCGTGAATTAAGCTTGATTTTAATTCACGAATCGAAAGTGAATTGTGGGCTTCCCGCAAAAAAGTACATAGGCAACGACGAGGTAGGCGCAGCCAGTTACGGCGAGCGAGAGAAAAGTCGGCCATCGCTTGCCGGTGCGCGGCACGATGAACGGCAGGAGGAGCGAGGCGAGCAGCTGGAGAGTGACGAAGATCATGGTGGCGTCGTGAACGGCAAGGGGCGACTCGAGCTTCTCGAAAATGTCGAGGGCGTAGGTGGAGATGGTGGTGCTGCCGTTGAAGCACGACACGAAGAAGGCGTAGTTGACGAGGCAGAACGGCAGGAGAACGGCCCTGCGGCAGAGCCGACCGAGCAGGCCCTTGCTCCCCGGGGGGCTGCTCGAGTCGTTCGCCGACTTGGCCTCGCCGGCGTTGGCCTTGACGATCGCCTCGAGCTCCTGAGCGACGTGGCTCGGGCTCGTCCAGCCGCGCAGCCAGCAAAGCGCTCGCTCGGCCTCCTCCACTCGAGCCTTGCCTGCAACGCAACTCCACGTGCACTTATGAATCAGCTCTCAAGTATATGTGCCTAAGTTTATAGGCGCAGGAGAGGAGATATACAGGAGATCGTACTTGCTAGCCAATGGGGACTTTCGGGGACGAAGCGGATGAGGAGAATAGCCAGGGCCGGCGCTACGACGTTAACGAACGCCAAGCTGCGCCAGTCGTAGGCCTTGTTGAGCATCAGCTGGACGAAGATGCCGAGCATGATGCAGCTCGTGATGAAGCAGGATATCGCGCCCCGGAGACGGGGCTCGCTTATCTCCGTCACGTAGACCTGGAGCGACGGGTCGATGAGGCCGCCGACGGCGCCGAGGACGAAGAAGGCAAGGAGGATGGCGGATACGCTGTCGGAGTAGCCGATGAGGAGCCAGGCCCCGGCGTAGGGGGGCGTCATCAGCAGCAGGGCGTTGCGGCGGCCCAGCCACTGGGCGAGCGGGCCGCCGAGCAAGGCGCCCAGCGGCGTCGAGAAGTAGTTCATGCTGCCTGCCGGGGTATACAGTGATTCACGGCGTCGATCTAGGCTGGCATAAGGCGTCGCTTTTTCTACTCACCGATCCATGTGATCTCCTCGTCGGTTACGTTGACGATTTTCGTGTCGTTCTGGATCTCGTAGGTGATGATCGTGGTGAAGCCGATCGTGAAGCCGTACGTTATTGCGAGCAGGCTCGTTATTACCGCGGCCGTGTACTGGGATACCGAGCGTCTCAACTGCGAGACCGAATGGTCCACCACGTACTCCTCCACGTAGCTTGTGAAGTCTCGATCGACTTTTTCATCTCTGCAATGCACGTTGAACACACAAATATACGTGTAATTGATTTTGGGTTTTCGAAATTGCTGCTCGGATTTTTTCTGATGGTTAAGATTTGAGAGATTATATTTTTACTTGGGATTGTTGAATAATTTTGTGAAAAACAATTGGTGGATTTTATATGCAAGGTACAAGTACGTTTTTCTATATCGAAACATTAAACATTTCTTGAATTTGCTTATAAATACTAATATAAGTAAGAGAATGGTTCAAATGATATTTTATTAAACAAAAATTTTTTTTAAAATATTACGTAAATCTTTATTGCTTATACTTTGATTCCACAAGTTAGTTTGACCTTATTTAATCTTTGCTAGTCACGGAACTTTTAACAAATTCGCATTAGTTTAGAATACTATTACTGACTGAACATACACACTTGATCGATAAAGATAGAAGAGATTTTAATCGTACGAAAGCTATGTTTGAATAACTTTATCGCGTCCAATTTTATCAATAGCGGGGCAACCACACATGTCTGTTAAAAATTGTAAACGTAACAATGAGTTAATTTGTGTGAATAAGTTTGATTTTAATATTATGTTTCAGAAAAAAAAACAAATAAATAAAACAAATGTATCATTGGTGGATAATTTCTTGTTTAATGACAAAAACAAGTAGAATACCGGAATTGCGTAGGTAAACTTTCCAAGACAGTAAACCCAACCCAAGATTAAATAAAAGCACACTCAATCATCCGAGTTAGTCATATCGAACAGTGTAAAGACGTCACTAAATTTTGATTATTCAACAAAAAATCATCAAATTACCATCGAAATCAACTTTAGTAAAAAATTTCCAACAATTACATAATTACATAATCGACTCGTACAAAAAATTAAGCCTCTATCTCTCTCAGCGTCAATTATATTGTACCTCATTCCGTTCACTTACTATCTCTCTCACTCTCACTCTCACTCTTTCTCTCTCACTTATAACTGATATGTGTACACAGCAAGAATTACTTACTGTAACTGAGATTTTGAAAGAGACCCTTGAAAAAATACAAAAGAAAACAAAAATCAGAAATGTTGAAAGCGTTAGAAAAAATATATACACAAAGTTTAACGAAAAAAAACACAAAAAAAAAAGAAGAAAGGAATCACGTTCCGCAATGAATTAAAATAAAGTCTCCTCGTTTAGCTCGAGGCAATTGTCTTTGTTGCATACTTGAAATGTTCGATAACGGCCCGATTTCGGACTTGTACGTCGACCGGTCAGTTGTATCCATTATCGACCGCGTGAGGTGTACTGAACGATAATCGGACGACGCACGCATTACCCTCGAATCCAACAATTTCATCTTAAACTGAAGAGCAGGTATATCGCGAGTTAAGATAGACGCCCGACCAATAGACTCGACTTTTGTTTGACTCAATTTTAAAATGTTTACCAACTAGGTGCTTTTCGATAAGGAAAACAAGAGTAGATTTTAGATGCATTACACACCTGTGTACATAAGTGTACGAGTTGCACAACACCTATGGAGTTCTAGTTAGTTTCTGATGTTTATAATGATCAGTGAAATTTTGTATTCTTAAGTTATGTACAAATGTATTTAAGATGATTTGAAATTAAAAATAAAGTATAAATGTAGACAATTTATTGTAATCAATGTTAATTTTCGTAAAATTGTCTTTGCAATGCAATATTATTAAATTTATCTGTCTGCACATCTTAATTTTCTCGACGCTGACGAATTTGTTATCTAAACAAGAGTTTTTGGCGGAAAAAAATATGATAAAATTTTAATTCCCGCGATTTCGGCGGCACTGTGTGAAATTGACAATTGATTATTTATTATGCATGTAGTCTTATCGCCTTAGAGTTAAGAATAAAAAAAATTTTAATTAAATAAATTTATAAATTTTCACAAGTAATTTAGTAGATGATTTACGATGTAAACAATATTGTTTAGCAAAACGAAAAGTAAATTGAATGACCAAAGAAATATTTAAAGATATTTGCTCAGTTTAGTTGTTTTACACACTCTGAAAATTATGCAATTTTTATTCGATGAATATGATAAATAAATTTTATAATTTTTTATTCGAGTTTATTGATTTTATTTTTGTATGCATAAATGGATACAAATATAGAGAAATAATTTTAAATTTAATGGATACTGCACAGACTGCAGAGCTACACTGAAAAACTTTTGGTGCAGCTAGTGCGCCCGTAGGTACTGAAATCACGCCGTTTGCGTACTCATATTGAATACCCCCTCACGGCGCACTACGGAGCAAGTATAATGACGATCGTTAGTCGGTAGCACACTTGACTCACGATCTGAGGTCCACAGGTTCGAATTTCGGCCGGAGACAGCATTTTTTCAAAGTTCTGTCTAATATGGTTTGGCTCAACGTAATATTTCCCCTCATTTACGTAAATTTAAATTTAATTTTACGCGTTTAAAATAAAAAAAATCAATGTATATAAAACGTTCAAGCTGTGAAATCATTGTGAAAAATATCATGAGAATACGGCAAAGTTTATATTTTAACTATTAAAAAAAATTTTATTGGATTATTTAAACTTG